>JASDQU010375098.1:58599-74621 GCA_032191745.1 Picea mariana | reverse complement strand
GAGATCAGTGAACTCATCATTCAATAGCTGGGATAGAGATTGAAGAAGTCTAACTTTAGATTGCGTCACTTGCAAACAAGTTAGCACTGATTGAAGAGTTGTTTTTTTCAATATCAATGTGTTGTCTTCAGTGGTGTTTATTAGAGTGTTCAATAACTCTAATAATTCGAGACTTCGAGCCATTTTCAAAACACTAAAAGAGGTCTCCTTGTGTAGGAAGATCCTTATTACAATTTGAATCGACAGAAGAAGGTTTATTTGCATCTTTCTCACTTGAATCTGTCACTTGAACTTCACGCTCGCTTGCTATTCAAACTCACTTGAACTTGCCTTGCTTGAACTTGCTTCCAGAAAGTTGAGGATGTCGATTACCATCGAAAATGCATCCCATAGTATTACAATGATTTGATTTTCAAGTACTCATCCTTGTCAATTACAACTCAAAATGACTACAGGGTTTCGGGCTTAGCCGAAAATGCACCGTATGAAAAATTCAATTCAACTCAACTTGATTTCAAAAAGACAAGTAAACTTACAAAAGGACAATTTGCAAGTTACAATAATCCTGATTAAGTAATCTTACAAAAAACATTGAAAAAACATTGTTTGCAAGTTACAAGTTAACTTCAAATGCTCCATGATGTGTTGAGTTCAAAAAATTTGATTTGTCCATTACTGATGTAGTTGACAACTTGAATGCTTGAGAATGTTCTTGACATATGCTTGAATGACATGGATTTGAGGTTGAACTTCATGTTTGTTGTGTTAAATGATGAATTGCAAGTATGATTGTATCAACACTAAACATAATGACATAAAGATTCCATAAAAATCTTACCATCACACACAACACAAAGTGTACCTAAGATCCCCTTATTCAATTTCGGGCAGATCTAGGACATAGAGAAAAAGAATTCAATTTTATTATGAGTATCGATCTTACAATAACCGTGCTCAAATACATTTTAAATCTATCTTGATCTTCAACAACAATATAAAATTTCAATGACTCATCAAAATAAATCTTCCCTCTTAAACTATGAATCTTCAAATACATTAATAACCCCCTTCACATGAATTCTCTTATCACTTTCATGACTAAACTATGAATCTTCAAATACATTAATAACCCCCTTCACATGAATTCTCTTATCACTTTCATGACTTAAATATCCTTATCACTGCAATCCACTTCATAAAATTATAAAGCAATATTTTTATCATAATACTTTATACTCCAGGTTTTAAAACCTTAAACCTTCACATCCATCCATAAACTTTTTGTAACTCTATGTTTTTCACTTTTAAAAGTGAAAAAGGAATTTTCTAGATTAGTGTAGAGATTTTTTATTTTTTTTATATGTCTATCATCTCTAATTTTATATGAATGAGAATGAAATACTTATGAGTTTTTAAAACAAACCACTTCAACTCACATTTGACAAATCCAATGAACTATCATTGCATTTCAAGCAGATTGTGATTTTGAGCAAATCCATGGAGCAGATCTTGTGGGAGTAGTTTAGAAAATAATAAAATATAGCATCATTTTTATCTATGAACCTCCCGTGATGAATTGAGAGATGGACAGTTAGGGTGCTAAGCAGATTTGATGTGTACACAAGTCCCTTGATTTCTATGTAAACTAGAGGTGAATTTCTATGATAAAAGGATGAGCACAATTGTCATATTTAATTTCCATCTAATAAAAACAAGAACTTCCACGAAACAAAGACCGACTAGAAGAGTCTCGCCTTAATCTCCACGTGAAACAATTTATTCAGAACCTCGAAACTCGTTGTATCGGTGGAAAATGATGCGTTGTTGTTTAGATTGTCATTTAACCCTGAAACTTCTCCTCTCACGGCCTGAAACTTCATGATCAAACAATAATTTGCAGGAGGTAGCTGACACTGCAAACCAACGTCCAATAATTGATGGTGGCATGTAGAAGGATCGTCATGGCAATCTTCAAGTTGTTTGTCTCTCTTTTTTTTTTTATTGCAAACCTTTTCTCTAGGTAGGATTTGTTTTGAGGAAGCGCGCATGCAATGTTTCTGTGGACCTCTATCCATAGATAGAATGAGTGCAACCATGATTTGGAAAATCGATTTTGGAGCATGATAATATCCTGGGAGGCAAATCTAAGTCATCTCACTCATGCGATCAATACGACCACGATTTGTTGCTTCTATAATCTCGATCTGATAATTTCAAGGAGGCCAGAAAGTTCATGGAAGTAATTGTCGAAAACCCTGATGTAGGCATTCTCTTTCTTGTACTCACGGTCTCTAACGGATTCAGTTATTGCAAATCAGTTGGAGAGGTCGATTTCTTTGGATAGATATTTGAGTAGCTCATTTGAATTGAGGTTTCTTTGACCAGAATGGAGTAATATTCATGCAATCTCTAGATCTGAAGTCACAACTACCAGATCTCTCTCGTCTCTAGATCTCATGACACATGGATTGGGCTAGAGCACTTTTCACCTCAAAACCAACAATTAAAGAATCAACGTGCCAACACCAATAGACATGTGGTTTCGTTAGATGCTAAGAAGTTTTGCATTTTCTTCCAACTTCACAAAAAAAAAGGGTTTTCAAAATAAAAGTAACTGGAACATAATCAGAGAGAATATACGTTCCATGAAGATAATCAGAATTATGGTAACATAACCATCGTAATCTGCTTTCTATTGATGGCACGTCAATATCCATGCAAATCCTCCCCATGGTCCCCGTGGTCGTGGAGGTATCCCATTTTTCTTGGGATTTAATACAAATCGTGTGCAGTGGATCAATTATCTGTCCAGTCCACATATTGCATCAAAATATTGCAAACATGGATGAATTCGGTCAGTTCTTCCTCGTTGTGCCTTCATTCAAATGAACAGTTTGATCATTCCTTCATGATGGGTTTTGTTCAGTCTAATCGAAATCAAAACCATGTGTTTTGACACCCCAACAAAACAGAGGATCATGGCACATTGGCAAACGAGGAAAAATTAAACAAAAGTCAGCATCCCAATGGTGACTCGAAGACAAGTCTGTCGAAATGGTGATGACTACTCGCTTCAATAGAGCGGATAAAAATAGACTAAGGAGCTTACAAAGCATAGGGTAAAACAAGAAAACCAAGGAATTTCTCAATACAAAAAATAGTGAGCACATAGATGCTGATTCGATTGCATCAACCATAGTTCTTGTAGGGGATCGATCGCTGGTATATGCAGAGCTAGGACAAGAGAAAATTGATAGATTTTCTGATTGCAGGATTCTAGTGCAAGATTCAAACATGGGATTCGATCTGGTACTGAGGATGTAGTGAGTGAAAAGATGGATCTGATAAGGACTATGATGATTTTGTGCAAGGAAATAAAAAACTTATTCTTGCATTCTCGATGTTCATGAGAATTGTAGATCAATCATTGTCATTGCCTCTAAAAAAAATTCCCACATTTTTATGATACAATTATCTAATTACAGAGAGATCACCATCAATATTCAAATTTATAACCAAATAAAATTCATGGTTGTTAAAAACAAAATACATAAAGATAATTATGATTCTGCACAGGATTTATTTTTGTCATTGGCTGCTCTTGGAATTGCAAAAACAATACAACTCAAGCATTTATACTTGCCTCTGTGGTTAATTATTTTGGATCCTCTTATTTTGGATCCTCTTTCTTCACGCACATCTTCACACCATCAGCTACACTTCATCATCATCAATATTAATCAATTCAGATTTGAATTGTTTACGAATCACTACCATTAAACTTGATATTCTCACCTTCCATGGATCTATACCAAGATGTTACTAGGTCCTTAAGACTATAAGAGCTCTGATACCAATTGATAAAACATAAACAAGAAGAACAACATGGTGAAAAAGGCTCACTAGCCAACACTATCATGTATTCACTCCAATGTTACATATTTATAGTACAATGGGTGATGCCACCTCATAGAGCGATTTTCTCTAGATCCTAAAATCATGCATGATGACTAGGCTAGGCAATCTTAACTAAATCATTAGTCATCACTTGAGGATATATTACTAATATCCTAAATGAATAATACAAATATAGGTGACAATTTAGACTTAGTGATTGGTAAAGGTAAGCCATAGGCTAACATCTTTTTCTTTGAAGATCTCTGATAAAATGATATGTCGGTGGTCATTCAGGGTTTATTTCATCTGTAGCAATACCTTTTCTTATTCTTTCTGGGGTTCTGTCATAATATTAGTTGCTTGACCTGTCTCATGGTATCCTTGTCTCATATTCATCCTTTCAACTTTAGCAATCATTTTAGGGCAATCCAATACTTCATGGTCCATAGCTTTGCAATAGAGGCAACTAGGTCTTCTTCTAGGGAATTCCTTATCAAGATGTCTTTATTTTCTGCAACTTTAACAAAGAGTTACTCCTCTCTTTGTCTTAAATGATCCCCAACTTTTCATGTACTGCACACTAGGATCATGGTATCTAATTTGCAAAAAATTCTTTCTAGGATCCTGCATCCATTTGTTAGTCCAAACATTCTCTTTATGCATAGCTATAACATATCTTTCACTATTCTTATCAAATCTACTCATATCAAATCTTGTTTCATCTATCATTTCCCTAGTTTTCAAGCTAGGACAAATCTTATCAAACATACCTAGATCAATACTTTAGAAACAAAAAATCCACTAATCCTATCTTCAGTAGACAACAAATCTTCCAGATCTAAAACTTTTCACTATTCTTACCTTTATCAGAGCACAGAGATTGTAGATCTTACCTCTTTTCTTCATATCTGACCCTTTGTGGCATAGAGCTTCATAGATCAGGTAGAATACTGTGCACTATAGCGATAGATCTATGCACAAAGCAGTCAAAATTCCAGGTCAAATCTTCGCACAAAGATTCTTTTTCTTCAGTACCCAACAATGACAGTTTCAAGTCCTAACAATGGAACCATTTGTTGGCATAGGGGTAGACCCAGGGTTCAATGCTACAATATCTTACCAACAAAACCCTAACTACCGGCCCTTTTGGCAACACCTGCGAAGCAGATGAAGTCTCACCCAAGGTAAAGGCAGGGGTGGTTGTAGGACTCACATGACTGTAAACTTAGCTGGGACACAAATCTGTGATTCTAACACTTGACAGAGCACTCAACAGTTAACATTCATCTATATCCAATCTTAGTTATAGCACGATTAAACCCTAATTACATAGTATCACAATATTCGTTCAAATCTAAGGTATATAAGAACTAAGCATATCCACATAGGTCAGATCCATACTATTAAGCACATAACATTGACATATTTATCTACCATTCATATATATTGAAGCACTAAGCACATTAACATATAAACACATCAACACTTCACACAAAGAAGAGAAACACATCATGTACATGGTTCAGACCCACCCTGGGGCTACGTCCACCAACTCTTCTCTTCTTTATTATCTTTGTTAAAGGTTCTTACAGGCACATAGTATCCAATTTCTACTCCGCAAAAGACAGGAGATCCGTGTGCACTCCACCAGATCCTCCTTATTATCTCTAGGTTATATCACCAAGCCTTCACACAGTCTCTTACAATTACTTGCACAAGCCTTGCAAGCCTCACACAGTATGCAAACAACACTTACAACTCTTGATCACACAGATCCAACTCTATCACTTAGCCATTCTACTCACTATATCGCCTTAGCATCTATTTATATATGAAAAATAGGCCTAATCATGGGTAAACCCATGGGTCGACATTCCCATGGCCGTTACATAATCCCAAAACCCAAAAATCCCTAAAAAGGGGTTGATATCCCAGGATCTTCACTTCGTCTTGCGTTCCGCCTTCAATAGTCTGTCGAATTCTTTAAATTAGGTCAAACATGACCAAGGATCCCCAAAATTTGGTCAAGGGCCAACAATGATGTTGGTACATATTGATGAGTAGTTGATACATAATTGGTATATACTTGGTACATGGTTGGATGCACTTGTTTATGGTACAAGTTGATTGCATGTTGTTTGGCATAGGTTGGTGCATGGTTGATGCACTTTTTTATGATACATATAGATATACGTTGAAGATTGTTGCCTCATCTCAGTTGGTGCTGAGGATGTAAGCTGAGTCTTGCATTATAGATCTTGTGCTCTTGTAGATTTGTACTCTATTCAGTTGTTGCTGAAAAACCCCAAGGATTGTAGTCTGTAATAAAAAGAAAATCGTACATACATCTTGTGTTCTTTTTGTTCCTTGTGGTCATGACTTGTTGATGATATATTGTTGATTTATGTTTCTGATATATGTTCACATCTAACTGGTTATAAATGAAAACAATGGGTAATGAGTAAATGTTGAATGCTAACTAATGAGTTTTGTGTAAGAGGGAAGTTTTGGGAAAAACATCCCCACACTCATTCACCAGTCAAACCACACCATTAACACCTTCCAAATAGGTGGAATTTAGATCATCTAGTAAAAGTTATATCAAAAAGACACCTGGTGGTCAAGGGTCTCTAACTGATCAGAGAAGTAGAAGGCTTGTGTTTTCTACCAATGTGGTAGAAGAGGCCAAGCCTATGTCACTAGAATAGGGGGCACCATCACATCGTGAGCCATGACATCGTGACATGGATACATCATATTTATAGGTTAACAAAGAAAAGGAAGTGTTACAACAAGTCATCATAGAAAAATATGCAGAGATTAAAAAGATCAAGGATAGCTTGGCAAAGGACAATTTCATAATCACATTCTTACAGAAGGAAAACCAACAACTAAAGGTGAATCAGTTACTTTCAAGCAGACCTAAGAATGATATTGTCAAGGAAGAGGAAAAGGGTAAGGAAAAGGTTGAAATGGACATTTCATAGGATCATGAGGAGCCAATGACCTGGAAAATACCAAGACCAAGAACTCTTTTCAACGAATTGCAACAACGAAAAGAGAAGTCTCCACCAAAAGAGACAATGTCTCTACATGACCCAATTGCAACAGGTTTTGAAAAGAACCGGGAATATTTTCTTGGAAGGATCAATGAACATATGGAAAAACTTTTGAAAAAGGATAAAAAGGACAATCAGTTGAGGAGACCGATGGCTACTCACTATTACACCAGAAATTAGATCTACAGGTTTAGAATAAAAAAACTTGAAGAGGAAGCTAAGAAAAACCCTAGCTAAGAAAATAAAGGATGGAAACTTGGACCTCACTTATGGTATAGAATTTCACTTCAGGATCCCATGGATCACCTTTGAGCCAAATTTGAGAAGATTTGGGGAAATTTTTGTATTTTGTGAATTTTTGCAAATTTTTGCACTGCAAGTATGCAAAAAACGTAGTGTGGCTCATGCTACGGTTTTGATGGAAGATTCCAAATGATGAAAGGCTTACAGATTCATACTTCTCATGACTTGTAAATCACTTTTGACCTCTTGGAGTCAAATTTTGGTCAATTCTGTCAGGAAAAAAATGCAAAAAAACACCTCTCTGCCACCTTTTTGGACAACACGTTACGCTCTCTGAGTAGTTTTGGGAGAAGAATATTTTGGAAGGCTATATCAAGTCAATTTTGGTGCTTGAGCATCCCATCAACTAGTAGACATCCACATATTTCCATTACACCTTTCATATCTTCATTTGAACATCGAGAAGACCTCCAGATTGAATTTTTTCCCAGCACGCTACACTTTCTCCTGGCACGTTACACTTTGTATCAGTTTCACTACGCTTTGTCCTGGAAGTGACGTTTTCAACAATTGTTTGCCAGATTCGACTTCTAGGATGTAAAATGTTATTTTTTGATGTGGTGATGATGTAATAGGGTGTAAATGAGTTTATCATAGTGATTTTGAGGTAGATTCATGCCTGAACATCAATTTTTTGTCAAATGTATTAGTTGAGGAAAAATGGGGATTGGTTGTAACCTCCCTATATTGTTGTTTTTGTTGGAGAGAATCATGTTATTAATTTTACTAGTCATGGGTTCAACCCCTGACTGATGGTAGAGTTGTTTTGGTCTATATGTATCATGTATTTTGTCATTTTGAGGGTTGGACTTTGGAGAAAAATCATTTGTAGCTAGTATTTCACCATTTTTAATCAAAGGAACCAGTTGCAGCTATATTATAGGAATTCTCGTGCAGTGAGTTTTTGCTAATGTTTCTCTTATGTTACGATTGTATATGATTCCTATACATGCTATCTTTCCATTTTCCATTTCATCAATGATTTTCCATAAGGTTAAGAAACATAATTATTGCTTTAAAAGCTCTGTTTTACTTGGAAATTATCATTTTCTGTATCTTTCTTCTAGATTGGTGAATTCATGGTTGTCATGCTCACCAGAACATATGCATCTTCAAAATTTACACTACATAGACTTAAATCCCAAATCTATCATCAACGTGTTTTTATCTTTCTCTTATTTTTGGTTGTGTTGTAATTCTTTTGGTATTTCAATACCTAGTTGTGGTGATTCCTTCTCTGATCCAACATTATACCTGCAAACATTCAAAACCTATTGTGCTAAATACCTAGCCTAAATCCTTTTATACTCTAGTCAGTTCCATTGGCTGTGAGTGTGATTTTAAGAGAGCCCTGTTTGATTTGGTAGGGCTAGCTACCAGATCAAAATATTGGTTTGAGGTTACCTCTATCGGTCTCCTTCTCAGTTTTGGGAGAAATAGTGGAGTGATAACACTTCCAAAATATCTCTAGAAAATAACCTTGACTTGAAAAATAAATGATGGCAACAATGTAAAAACCTTACCAATTCAAGGAAAAGTCTAAGACAAGCAACCATAAAAGATAGAAAAAATCCTTCCAAGGCTAGCACATCACTTCCATCATCCAATAATCCAAGGAATAGCCATAAAAAAAAATCAAAAGAGAGAGAACTATCCAAAGAGAGAAAAAGTTCCAGTCCAAGAAACTCTCACAAGAGGGAGAGTTATGTTAAAATGAGATCTTATGATCTCTTATTTATAAAAAAATGTCACTAAGATAGTTGTCCACATAATTAAGATTAAACCAAAAGACTAGGGATCAAAAACCCTAATCTTTCCCCTTTTACAAATCAATATTAAACAATTCACTTTAATTTGACTTTAATTTCACTTTTTCACAAATAAAGCCCTAGTTTATAAAGACATCACCCTTTAGGTGATGTTTTGGCAATAGGAGAAGGTCATTGGTGAAGGAGGAATGTAGAAAGGCTTTCCAAAGCCACATGTCAAGCATCCAAATAGATTCCTTGATAGTCAAAGCCTCAAACCCCTCAAAACGTCGTTGTTCCAGTGCATATCAATCATACCACCAAACCCTAACCCCCTAGGAGACGTCATGTCTCTAAAGGTGATGTTTTTCCTCTCTAAAGAAAAATGTTTGGCATCTGGGGGCTATTTTATGTCATCGAATTCATTTTCTATGAATTCAATGTTTTATCTCTCTCATTTGGCATGCAGGCCCCTGGCATCCAACTCTGGGCTTCAAGCCCCATGGAAGCCCAAGCTATGCTTATTCTTCCAAAACTATCCACCAACTAGGTCCTGCAAAGAGAAATAAGCACGAACTTGAAGGATATCAAGTCATAACATCAATGTAAGTGAATCCAATCAACAAATGAGTCACCTAAGCATGTGGATCAGATATTACTATGTCAAACAATTAAGTTCTAAAAGATATTATGCGACTTGTCAAGATTGAATATGGGAGGGTTGACGAGGTGTCTTATTGGGTAGATATTTCCCTAGGTTAAGGACAGTTTCCAAGAGATCCCTCTCTAATACATGAAAAGTGTGTGAAGTGGTTAATGGTAAAGACTCAATGGGCATGGGGTTCATGACAAACAATGGTGTGTAATGTCTCATTCATGGGTAACTTTGTAGAGGGTTTGTGGTAATGTCATTTGAAATAAACTTTTTCCAATCCCATTATTTTTCCATTCTTTATTTCTTTTATAATTTAAAGGAAAATTTAAAGGACACTTCCCTGGCATGGTGTCGATATAATGGAACTGTCACCCAAAAATACCTAGTGGAAATGATAAGGTTGGATCGTGATGAGACCCCCTTTCTCTCATCCATGAAACTGAGAGCCATTACCTTGGCTTGGTGAGCAAATTATGGTAATTTCATACCACTAGATATCCATGGACATGATAGGTTGGCTCATGATCATACCTTTTATCGTCCATCTAATATTTTAAGAATTCTTAATCATATCTCTTTTGGGTACCCCTTTTCTCAAAGATAAGTGTTTCATTGCTTTCTTGGGTGATCTCTAGATGAAGCATCTATAAGTTCCATACATAGGATTTTATATTTTTACCAACATTAATCCCTCTGGGCCTTCATCCCCTTCTTCCCATAGAATGAGGGACAACCCCTTCTTGGGTCAATACACCTTAAAATCCAAAGAGATAAGGAGATGGGGGGAAATAATGATGGAAATTGGTAAGTATGGTCGAGAATGGTATGATGTCTCTTTAAGGGAGTTCTAGTAGCAAATACTCCCCAAGGAAGACCACTTACTAGGGAATAATTTCAACTACCAAGGTTAAGTGGGGAAAAATGCATAGTTTCCAAGCATATATCATGAAATATAAAGCAATCTAAGATAAAACATACTTAAATGCCTAAAATATTCAAATTATTCTCACCATAATATTGACTTGTACCTCATGGAGCAAGTCTCGCTACCTTTAGGAAGCTAGCTGGTGTGCTGGATGCCATATGAAAATCTGTGACCTCTATAGTGGTAATAAGGGACTCCATTTGTTCAAAAGGATATTGTAGGTCATGTGGTCTCTCAGTACTCCATATCTACAATATAAGGGCCTTGAGACATAATCTCCTTAGTTATCCACAAAATGGGGATAACATTTGGCTCCTACTTTGGGACATGTGCTCATCGTAGAGTGAATGAGAAACAAAAAATCTCCTAGTAGGACTATTCCTACAAAAACCTATGAAAAATGTATCAAAGAATATAGGGTGGTGTTATCACCCTTTATCCATAAAAATCCAAACTAAAATCTAATCTAGAAAAGAAAAATTTTGAAATGTTTTCAGAAAATTTCTAAACTAAACATGAAATTAATATGCGAGTAGAGAAAAATGAAAATGAAATGCATCTAAAATAATATGAGAAATCAAGATCAAAATGCAAGAAGTCGAATGACCTACTTATTTACTTGAGACCTTGGGGCCCTGAAGATCCGATGATCGGTGGCATTAGATGAAGTGATACAACTAGTGCAACCACCTGTTCATCATTTCATCAAGATTTATCCCCCTGTTATTAATCATGTGAAAAATCAAAGATAAGTCAAGCACATAATAACCATTAGCATAAACAAATATATAATCTATCATGAAATAAACTTCAAGGAAATGAGTCGGAGCGAGGAAGTCCTATTGGAAAGAAAAAGCATCAGCCTGATCATCCTGCTGGAATGTGTAGCCACATTCCTGATCAATCCATATCTAAAGAGGGATACCATATATAAAAGAAATCTCATCTTCATATTCACTCATAAAATCACTGCTCCCTGAAGATTGAGAAAGGATATGAGATCCCAATAAAACATGTTGTTCTCCCAAATAAATGGAAATGTGGTAAGGCATAGCCTCATGTCTAGAGGAAGATTCTTCCCTTGGATTCAAGAAACACCACTTCTTTATTTGCAAATCCTCAGAAAAGGTCTCAATGTGAAAATACTTTTGTTTGGTAGCATGGACCTTAGAGTGCTTTGGGCGGGCCATGCCCTGGTGTCTATCAAAATCTGAGTATGATGAATGAAAATTCTCATGGAATAATTCGGAATCTTCCAAAGGGTATGTATCAAGGGATGAATGAATATCATCTTGAGTATGTTGCAACAAATCATCCTCGAATGGGAAGAAAAAATATTTAACTATATCATCACCAAGCTGCCAAATATTTGAATCACACATGCATGAAGACCAATCCTATGAAAATGACACCACCTGATCTACTTGTGAGCTACTCTCAATGTCATAAATGGGGTCTCTATCAAATTTGAGAAAACCAAGATCCCATCTACATATTCCAATCTATATGAAACTGTATAAAGGGTCATCAACCATATCGAAGGGTACTTTCATAAGACCATCAATATGACTTAAAATTAACATGTTTTTGTCTTCCTATGCAGGAGCAGTAGAGGCATGGACGTATTCAACTAGACCTTCAAATTATTCATTATCGAGATTTATAACTTCTTCAACACTATGTGCATGAGGTAAAAAAGGTTGGACAACCTCGCCTTCATCAAGAGGGATCAAAGATAACAGTGCCTCAATATGTTTTTCTTTATCATAATTATTCTTTATTCTTATGGACAAGCCCCTTCATCACCTCTTCATCACAACATGCTTCATTCTTAGTGCATAGTTCTTTACCTTCTTTTGTTCAATGGGATCTCTCATATCCAAGGTTTCCTCTGATACTTCTTCACTTTCTAGGTCATGGAACAAAGTATCATCAAGGTATTCAAAAGGATCACAAATCATCATGTTATCTTCTTGATGAATTTCTTCATATGTCTGTTCTTCAGACACTTCTTCATCATCAAGGGAAGGAAACAATTATTTTATGTCATTCATAATTTCCTTAGCAACTTTATTAGCAACCCTTTCCTTTTCCATCTATAAAAATTCCATCTTCGAGTCATAACAATTTATGGATGAGGGTTCATCCCATGGTGCCATAATTCCACTGAATGGAAGGAAAATTCAATGGATTCTCCAAGTGAGATCAAGTCTCACCAAAGGAGGGAAAAGGGGGAATGAGGGAAAATTGGGTTTGTGGAAGGTGGATTCGCCAGATGAGCTTCAAGAGGATATCATCAAGAAAGGTGGAAAGGGAATGTCCCTTCAATGGATTCACCATGCAAGATAAGGGATGGAGTATTTGGGAGGGAATCTTGCCAAAGTGTCGTTAGGGAATGAAGAGGATTCAAAATCCACCCTGAAAATGAAACCAAAATGTTATCTCACAAGTTGTAGGTTGGTTAAATCCCAACCCAACCACAAAATCAAGTGCTATAACTATGGGACACTACACTAAATGTCACCTCGATGTAGGTCCCGCACTTGGGGTGACTAAGGTAACTCCTAGGAGGTGATCCTAGAGACCCTAGGGGAAAAGTCAAGATAAAGGCAATGAATATGTAAATGCCCCTAGATTTCAGAAAACTAAATGGAAGAGGAAGGGAAGGAAGATGGCATGTTGACCAAGGAAAGTTGCCCCAAAAGTATAGTGATTTGTCGGATTATTATACCTTCCCGAGACATAAGAGCAACAAGCATACGCTGAAATATAATCAATTGGACAAGAAATTTAAGTTTATTTTCCCTAAATACAATTTTTATAAATAATTTATATCAATGAAGAAAGATATCTAAATCAACGTGGAAAGCACAAGACTACTTAACAATGCCATCAATGAAACTAACAATTAACCATGAATCAAGTAAATAACTTTGAGATTGATATAAGAAGGTTGTTATAAAGTGGATTTATGCATTAATATGCATCCCCAATGGCTATAGGAAATTATGGATAATATCAAAGAAATCATCCACTAAAATTTAGAGATGATCAACCCAAAAGATACACCCTAATTGGTAGGTTAGGTGAGTGAAGTTAGGGAGAATTTCTAGGGTTAGTTTGTGAGGTATTAGTGGTTAGGGTTAGGATTTTTTGCATCCTAATGGATGTAGGAAAAAATTTAGTACATAAATGATAATTTGTGGGAGAAAAGGGATGCCCTAAGGGAGGACAAATCCCTAAGGCATCAATATCACTATCCCAAAGAAACAACTTTAAAACTTGAAATTTTGACGTTTACCAAGGAAACAATTTATTTCTCCAATGGAATAAGAAAATGACTAGAGCCTTTAAAAAATGCCTTAATTGATTCAAGAAAATAAAGAGATAGAGGTACTGCCTCCTTCGGGGTGCAAATCCTATTACTCCCCAAGGAAAGTATCTCTATCTAGGGTTTAGGATAAGAGGGTGTATGTCCTTATACTTCTCTTAGCAAACCCTTGTTAAACCAATAACATGTAAGCATAAAGTGATGGAGACTAAGGTTGGGGTGTATTCCCTTATGCTTCCCAACTAGCTCTAGAAAATAACTTTGACCTGAAAAATAATTGATAGCAACAATGTAGAAACCTTACCAATTCAAGGAAAAAGCTAAGACAAACCACCATAAAATCTAGTGAAAATCCTTCCAAGGCTAGCGCACTGCTTCCATCAACCAATAATCCAAGAGATATCCAAAAAAAATTCATAAGAGAGAGAACTAGCCAAGGAGATTGAAAATTTCAGTCCAAGAACCTCTCACAAGAGGGAAAGTTATGCTAAAATGAGGTCTTATGATCTCTTATTTATGTTAGAAAAACAAGACCGTGGAGCAATGAAATAAAACAAATGCAAAAACAAAACATAGAAGATACACAATACAATAGAGACACAGATTTATGTGGTTCACCCAGTGTGGGCTACATCCACCAGAGAAATTGTGAGATCCTTCCTTTATTATTATCCAACAAATGAAGAGATACAACCTACAACAAAGCCCGTTGTAACTTCATCTTCTTTCTCTCGTAGTATCCTCTCTCAGAATACAATATTCGCCATCAACCATAGCCGTAATACATTTCACTCATAAAAGAGGGTTGCCTTCTAGGGCAAAAAACCCTAACATAATCTCTATCGTTAGATTTGTGACCTCATAATGAACGGTCTAGATTTACAATGAAATTACAATATACATTTACAAGGCAATTTTTCCTTCAGGGGCTTCTCCCCGGAACCCCTGCTGGGGGCCCACTTGCCCCTAGACCCCCCAACTAGGGGGATAGGCCCCCCCGGACCCCGCAAAGGGGGTACCCCCCCTCTGCACTCCCCCACATGCAAGAGTGTACATACTTATGCGGTGTAAATACTTCATGGGGTATAAACACGGCTGGAAGTAAAATACAATTAGGAAGATAATTAGGCTCCACAACCAACAATCTCCCACTTGGAGACTAATCTCAACAACTCCATCATTGTTGTATATGTTGGAATCTGAACCTTCTTGGACCTGACAAATTTCTCATCTTCATATTTATTCTTGAAGACCAACTGAAACTGAGCAGGGACTCGGTTTCTCCCTGGTTACTCCCTTTGTTAACATGTCTGCATGATTCTAGTTAGTGAGTATCTTTTCCAACTTCAAATGTCCATCTTCCAAGGTGGATCGTATGAAGTGGTATCTCAACTGTATATGCTTAGTCTTCAAATGGAAGGTTGAGTTCTTTACAAGATGAATGGCACTCTCACTATCACAATACAACCTACTATTCTCTTGCTTCTTTCCCAATTCCTTTATAAAACTCTGTAACCAAATCATATCTTTACTAGCCTCTGTAGCAACAACATACTCCGTCTCTGTTGTTGAAAGTGCAACAACCTTTTGCAGTTTTGAAATCCAACTTATTGATGTTCCACCTATAGTAAACACATACCCTGTGGTACTCCTCCTGCTATCTTTATCACCTGCCATATCTGAATCAACATATCCTTGTAGAACAATTTCTGAACCTCCAAAACATAATGCATGATTACCAGTACCTCTCAAGTATTTGAGAATCCACTTTACTGCCTCCCAATGTTCGTTACCTGGATTGTTCATATATATTCTCACAACTCCCACTGCATGTGCAATATTTGGTCTTGTGCAAACCATTGCATACATCAAGCTGCCAACTACTGATGAATATGGGACCCTGGACATGTATTCTATATCCTCCTATGTCTTGGGACACATTTCCTTAGTTAATTTGAAATGGCTGGAAAAAGGTGTACTAACTGGTTTTGCATTCTGCATTCTAAACCTCTCCAAAACCTTCTCTGTGTACTCACCCTGAGACAATGTCAGTTTGTGATTTTTCCTGTCTCTTGTTATTCTCATACCAAGGATTTTCTTTGCA
>JASDQU010375097.1:65070-77002 GCA_032191745.1 Picea mariana | reverse complement strand
TTCCCTTCAAGTACCTCAAAACTCTCTTGATAGCACACTAATTTCCTTCACAAGGTTTTTTCATGAACCTAGAAAGGATCCCAACTACAAATGAAATATCAAGTCTAGTAGTGCTAAGGTAGATAATACTTCTCATAAGTTGTTTATATTTAGTTAAATCCTCAAATTCATTCCCTTCTTTTGACGTTAGATCCAAATTTTTCTCCATTGGAGTATAGAGAGGATTATAATCAACTATGCCAAATTGATGCAGGAGCATAGCAAGCAGCAAGCAAGCGCGAAGATAGAAGACAGTTGGAAAGCACCAACACATATTTTTGAAATGTTTTGAAACATTAATGTAATGGTTAAGAGGAAGCACACTTAGATATTGTAAACAGATCTTGAGCGGTTACTCTCATCTATAGTAGGTGAAGGCATTTATGCATAATTAATGTAAGTAGGTAGATTTACATGCAGGTTAGACAGTTTAGAGCATAGGAGGGAAAACCGATTATAGACACCCTCATCTTGTATCATTGTAACATTAAAATTATCAAGAAGAAAGAGAATAGAGAAGAGAAGAAGCAAAGAGCTGTGTAGAAGAACCCATGTATAGAAGTTCTGAAATTAATATATATGAAGCTTTGATTCAGATTCATCGTGTTCAAATACTTTATGTGTATACATGCTGAATGTTATGCTTATGGTTGTTTTACTCTTTTTGTTGTACATTTTCTTTTATGCTATGTATGTATGATTTCATGTTAAGTATTTGAAGTCTGAGAGAGTAAGGAAATGAATTTCAATTGTTTCTCTTCTGAGTAAAAGTTCCTAAAGGGAGTGTAGTGGAGCATCCGCAAGGAGTGCGTTGACAGGTTCAGAGTTCATCTCTGAAAGCTCAGGAGGGATACCGTTGTTTTCATTTTCCGTAGAAGTGCAAGTCAGGCACAGAAGCCATGCAAGGTGTGCACAGGCTAGTTGGAAGTTCAGAACTCACCAACCTAGGAGACGGTTGAAGACTACTGTCATGAGGAGTTGCACAGAGTCAAAAGAACTCAAATACTTAGGCATATTTGAGGAAGTGCTGCAAGGAGTGCGTGCATAAGTCTTTTAGGAGGCTTGATTTGGTGAAAGAAATCTCAGGAGAGTTAGCGTCTTCAAGGTGTTTGAAGAGCAAAAGGGAACTTTAGCCATCGTGTAGAGGATAGGTTCCAGAAGAGAGTCGCAGGGTCAAATTAGAACCAGAGATCTTTGAAGAAGAAATTTGGACAGTCGGAATTCTCCGAGAAGAATTCCTGAAATAGCGAGAGCCGTAGGATCTATAGGAGCTGCAAGGTGGATACGGGGTCGTTGATCTTGACTTATTGGGACATCAGATCATTTCGAAATTTCGGGGTTCGAAGGTCCGAAGTGTAAGCCAAAATCCTTGGCTGATCAATTCCCCTAAATGTGAAAAGGAGATTTTTCGTGTGTGGAAGAAAGGAGGAACAAGTTTAAGTTTTTAAAACTTTGGAGTTCGGGGTTTTGGAAGTCCTAAGGACAAGATATCAGGACACAGGAGGGAGAAAATCCCGAAAGCAGAAGTCGCGGAGGAGCGTTTCGACATTTCGGCAAATCGAGATTCGGGAATTCGGGGATCATGATGACATAATGCTCGGGTCGAGAGTTTTGAACTCTCGATACCTGGAACCCCAAAACAAAGAGGAGGCGACACGTGGAAGGATAGGAGACGACACGTGGAAGGATAGGAGACTTCCCGTCGAGTTTTGTGAAACAACAAGGTGAAGTACCATTTCGGTATTTCAGGATGTCAAAGACCGGAAGGTGGAGAGGACATAGAGTTCGAGCTTTGACATATTGAACTCCCGGTATGTGAAATTGTATTGACCGTTGGATCAAGGGAGAGTCCACAGCCGTTGATCTCCTTAAAAGGGGGATTTCAGGATTTCGGTAATTCAGGTTTCGGGACTCTGGGAGTCGAGGGGAAGAGTTGCACAACATCGCAACTCCTGAAATCGTGAAAGGAGAAAAGTTGAAATTGACATCAGGAAAAGACCAAGCGTTAATAATTTGGGTTTCAGAGGTCGAAGAGGTAAGGCGCTTGACCATGGGATTCGTGAAATCGCAAAATCCGATATCCCAAAGTAAAAGAGGAATTTCCTCAAAGTGTTGTTGTGGGTGGATTTCCCGAAAGGGAAATAGAAGAGCTAGTCGATTTCTTAGGCCGAGAGGAGAAGATCCTGTGCGGATCTTGACCTGCGGGTCTGAGGAGGGGTTTGCGCTAGTTGTGGTATCAGAGCATAGGAAAATTTTCTTTGCTTTCTATAGTAGGGAAAAGAGGAATTTTACAGCCATGATGATGAGAAGAAGAGATAGGCAAACAACCGATTCACCAAAGGAAAGGGAAATGCCAAGAAGAAGGGGTAGGCAATTACCTGATCCACCAGGGGCAAGAGAGATGCATGAACTACGTGCCAGGATGGATGCCATGGGGACAACACAGAGGCGCACAGTCGGTGCTAGAGATATTAGTGAGTTTGAAAGTGAAGATGAAGCTGGACATGGAGGAGAACAAGTTGCAGCCAAAGATGCAGCAAAAGAACGCCTATTCAGGGTTGTTGCAAGAATAGGTGCCAGGGCAAAAATGGACATTCCAGTATATGAGGGAAACCTGGATGTTGAAGAGCTTCTAGACTGGATTAGAGATTTGGATAAGTATTTTGATTATGAAGATGTCGAGGAAGACAAGAAGGTCAAACATGTTGTCACAAGACTTAAAGGGCATGCAGCATTGTGGTGGGATGAACTGCAGGCTGACAGACGTTGCAAAGGCAAGCAAAAAATCAAGAGTTGGGATAGAATGATTGTGAAGATGAAAGAAAAATTCATACCCAAGGATTATCAAATGACTCTTTTTCGGAGGATGCAGAATTTGAGACAGAAGCTGATGTCAGTGAAGGAGTATACTGAATAATTCTACAAGCTAAACATCAGGGCAGGTCATCAAAAAAGTGATGATGAAAAGGTTGCCATATATATGAGTGGTCTGAGATATGACATCCAAGATGAGATGAGCTTGATGACCATCCAAATGGTGGAAGATGCTTATCAGATGGCTTTGAAGGCTGAAGAGAAGCTGAGCTGAAAGAAAAGTCAAAGAGGCTGAGGCAGGAGTCAAGCCAGAGGCAAACTAGTTGTCCAAGATAGGAATCAGAAACCTAAGGAAGAGTGGAAGAAACCTCAACCTCAAACTGAGAGAGGTGGAAGATCACAAAGAGGGCAGTATGCCGAACAGAGAGGATAGTATGCTGATAATAACACTTTTCCTCACGCTAGAGGAAGAGGAAGAGGTAAAGGTGGAGTAATAAAATGCTTCACGTGTGGAAAGAATGGGCATAAATCTTATGAATGTCCAGATAAGAAGAAAGAAGGAGGTGAAACTCACATTGCTGAAGCACAGAGATGGAATGTTGAGGCAGAAGATGCTGAAGGCGGAAGATCACTGATGATGAGAAAAGTTCTCTTAATGCTAGAAAAGGAGGTGGAGAATCCAATCCAAAGGAACAGACTTTTTCGGATTGCTTGCAAGACCAAAGACAGAGTATGCAAGGTCATCATGGACAGTGGTACAATCTCGTTTCTACAGAGATGGTAGAAAAATTGGAGCTAGAGACTATTGAACATCCAAGCCCATACAGAGTTTCGTGGCTACAAAGAGGGCATCAGGTAAATGTCACTAAACAATGTTTAGTTGATATTAAAATAGGAGGATATAAGGATGAAATACTATGTGATGTCATTCCCATGGATGTTTGTCATCTATTGCTGGGTAGACTGTGGAAATATGACAGGAATGTGATTCATGATGGGAGAAAGAACACATACACCCTGTAGAAGAATGGGAGAACTCACATGTTGTTGCCAATAAAGGATAAAGAAGTCACAAAAGAGGTAAGAAACACTGTACTTCTCATGAGTGGGAAGGAACTTCTTAAGGAGATTAAGAAGAAGGAAGAAACACAATTCATTGTGGTTAGGAAGCCTAGAATTGTTTTAACCAGTACAAGGGTGGATGATTTACCATAGGAAATCTAGAAGTTACTGGAAGAATTTGCTAATATAGTAGTGGATGAACTACCTCGTTCATTGCCACCTATCAGGAGTATAAGTCATCATATCGATCTTATACCTGGAGCTAGTTTACCAAACAAAGCAGCGTACAGGTTGACGCCACAGGATAATGAAGAGGTCAAAAGACAGGTCCAAGACTTAATGGACAAGGGATTGGTTAGAGAAAGCTTGAGTCCATGCGATGTTCCAACAGTGCTCAATCCAAAGAAAGATGGAGGCTGGAGGATGCGTACAGATAAGAGGGAAATTAACAAGATTACCATCAGGTATAGATTTCCATTGCCAAGAATGGATGATTTGATGGATTGTTTGAGTGGAGAATTTTTTTTTTCGAAGATTGATTTGAAAAGTGGATATCATCAAATTCGTATGAGAGAAGGTGATGAATGGAAGACAACATTCAAGACAAATGAAGGGTTGTATGAATGGCTTGTTATTCCATTTGTCTTAACAAATGCACCGAGTACTTTCATGAGATTGATGAATGAAGTCAGGAAGGAGTTCATTAGAAAGTTCGTCATCGTATATCTCGACGATATACTGATTTTCAGTAGGACAAAAACAGAGAACTTGAAGCATTTGGCTATAGTGATGAGAAGATTGCATCAAGAGAAGTTGCTGATAAATATGAAGAAATCATCATTCCTGAAGACAAAGCTCATTTATTTGGGATTTGTTATTTCAGCAGATAAGTTGAAAATGGATCCAGATAAAGTGGAGGTGATTAAGAATTGGCCATCGCCGAAGAGTATCTTTGAAGTTTGAAGTTTTCATGGATTGGCTAGTTTCTATAGGAAATTTATCATAAATTTCAGTGGAATTAGTGCACCAATGATGGACACGGTGAAGAAAAGACATAAATATTTTCACTGGATGGAAGAAGCAGAGAAAAGTTTCAATTTGTTGAAATGGAAGATTACTGAACAACCAATTTTGGTGTTGCCAGATTTCAACAAGACATTTCAAGTCAAATGTGATGAAGTGGATTTGCAATTGGAGTAGTCTTAAGCCAAGACGATAGACCAATCACATACTTCAGTGAGAAACTGAATGAAGCGAAAGTGAAGTACTCCACGTACGACAATGAATTTTATGTGGTCATACAGGCAGTGAAGAAGTGGAGGCACTATTTGGTTCCTAAAGAGTTCATTTTGTATAGTGATAATCATGATTTACAATTTGTGACTCAATAGGAAAAGTTGAACCAAAAGCATACAAAATGGGTTGAGTACATGCAGAATTTTACTTTTGTAATTAAACATATTTCTGGAACTGCTAACAAAGTTGYTGATGCTTTGAGCAGGAAATGTTTATTGATGCAGGAATTTAGAGTCAAAACATTGGGTTTTGATAATCTCAAGGACATGTACAGGGATGATCCAGATTTCAAAGAGGCATATGAGGCATCTGAGAATCCAATTCTCAGAGATAGGAGTCAATGGGATGAATATATGATCCAGGATGGATTATTATTCAGAGGTAATCAACTGTGTATTCCAAAATGCTCCATGAAGGAGAATCTGTTGAAAGAAAAACACAGTGGAGGATTGGCCAGACATTTTGTTCATGATAAAACGTTCTCGAAATTAAATGGCTCATATTTTTGGCCAGGGATGAGGACAGATGTCAAAAGATTTTTGGACAGATGCAGAATTTGCTAGCATACAAAAGGAAGGAAACAAAACACAGGGTTATATCAACCGTTATCCATACCAGAGAGGCCATGGGATGCAATGAGCATGGATTTTTTGTTAGGGTTGCCAAGAACGCAAAGAGGGTTTGATTCAATCTTTGTGGTGGTAGACAAATTTTCTAAAATGGCACACTTTATACCATGTCAGAAAACCAGTGACGTGACTCACATTGCGAACCTATTTTTCAAGGAATTTCATCGATATTCAATATCTTAGATTTGTACCCTTACAAAGTTGAATAAGTAGGAGCAGACAGTGGAAATATAGAGGTTCAGTGGGCTAAACAAATGCCTATAGCTGAAAAGCCACAGACAGAAAGTATACTTGACAAGAGAGTCAGTAAGAGGACCAGGAGAAAAGAGTATTTTGAATACTTGGTCAAGTGGAAGGGACATCCAGTTGAAGATGCCAGCTGGGAGAATGAAGAAGAAATTCATAAGCATGGGCAGACTGTGCAAGAGCTCATGAATAGGAGGTCATGAAAATTTTCAAGCGAGGGAGTATGATGCAGGAGTATCGCAAGCAGCAAGCAAGCGTGAAGACGGAAGACAGCTAGAAAGCACCAACACACATTTTTGAAATGTTTTGAAACATTAATGTAATAGTTAAGAGGAAGCACACTTAGATATTGTAAACAGATCTTGAGCGGTTGCTCTCATCTGTAGTAGATGAAGGCATTTATGCATAATTAATGTAAGTAGGTAGATTTAAATGCAGATTAGACAGTTTAGAGCATAGGAGGGAAAATCGACTATAGACACCCTCATCTTGTATCATTGTAACATTAACATTATCAAGAAGAAAGAGAGCATAGAGAAGAGAAGAAGCGGAGAGCTGTGTAGAAGAAACCATGTACAAAAGTTCTGAAATTAATATATATGAAGCTTTGATTCAGACTCATGGTGTTCAAATACTTTATGTGTATACATGCTGAATGTTATGCTTATGGTTGTTTTACTCTTTTTGTTGTACATTTGTTTTTATGCTATGTATGTATGATTTCATGTTAAGTATTTGAAGTCTGAGAGAGTAAGGAAATGAATTTCAATTGTTTCTCTTCTGAGTAAAAGTTCCTGCAAGGAGTGCAGTGGAGCATCCACAAGGAGTGTGTTGACGGGTTCAGAGTTCATCTCTGAAAGCTCAGGAGGGATACCATTGTTTTCATTTTCCGTAGAAGTGCAAGTCAGGCACAAAAGCCGTGCAAGGTGTGCACAGGTTGGTTGGAAGTTCATAACTCACCAACCTAGGAGAAGGTTAGAGACTACTGTCGCGAGGAGTTACACAGAGTCAAAAGAACTCAAATACTTAGGCATATTTGAGGAAGTGCCGCAAGGAGTGCGTGCAGAAGTTTTTTAGGAGGCTTGAGTTGATGAAAGAAAGCTCAAGAGAGTTAGCGTCTTCAAGGTGTTTGAAGAGCAGAAGGGAACTTTAGCCATCGTGCAGAGGATAGGTTCCAGAAAAGAGTTGCAGGGTCAAATTAGAACCAGATATCTTTGAAGAAGAAATTTGGATAGTCGGAATTCTCCGAGAAGAATTCTCGAAATAACGAGAGTCATAGGATCTACAGGAGTTGTAAGGTGGATACAGGGTCGTTGATCTTAACTTATTGGGATGTCATATCATTTCGGCATTTTGGGGTTGGAAGGTCCGAAGTGTAAGCCAAAATCCTTGGCTGATCAATTCCCCAAAATGCAAAAAGGAGATTTTTCATGTGTGGAGGCAAGGAGGAACAAGTTTAAGTTTTTGGAACTTCGGAGTTCGGGGTTTCAGAAGTCCTAAGGAAAAGAGATTGGGACATAGCAGGGAGAAAAGCCTGAAAGCAGAAGTCATGGAGGAGCATTTCGACATTTTGGCAAATCAAGATTCGGGAATTCAGGGATCATGATGACATAAGGTTCGGGTTGAGAGTTTTGAACTCCCGATACCTGGAACCCTGAAACGAAGAGGAGGTGACACATGGAAGGACAAAAGACTTCCCATCGAGTTTTGTGAAACAACGAGGTGAAGTACCATTTCAGTATTTCGGGATTTCGAAGACCGGAAGGTGGAGAGGATATAGAGTTCGAGCTTTGGCATATCGAACTCCTGGTACGCAAAATTGTGCTGACCGTTGGATCAAGGGAGAGTTCACAGCCGTTGATCTCCTTAAAAGGGGAATTTCAGGATTTCGGTAATTCAAGTTTCGGGACTCTGGGAGTCGAGGGGAAGAGTTGCACGACATCACAACTCCCGAAATCATGAAAAGAGAAAAGATGAAATTGACATCAGGAAAAGACCAAGCGTTAATAAWTCRGGTTTCAGAGGTCGAAGAGGTAAGGCGCTCGACCGTGGGATTCGCGAAATCATGAAATCCGGTATCCCGAAGTAAAAGAGGAATTTCCTTAAAGTGTTGTTGTGGGTAGATTTCCCGAAAGGGAAATAGAAGAACCAGTCGAGCTCTCAGGCCGAGAGGAGAAGATCCTGTGYGGATCCTGACCTGCAGGTCTGGGGAGGGGTCTRCGCCACAAATTTATTCAACAACTCTTCAATGTACTTCTTTTGGGAGATGAATATATACCTTGGATTCTAAGTTGCTTAAATACCCACGTAGTAGTGAATATGTACCATGTCAATGATTTAAAAACCCTTCTTTAATTATTTCTTTATGGATGTGATATATGATTTATTGTTCCCTCTTATCAAAACATCATCTACATACACCACAAAATATACAATAATTTTTCCAAATTTATTCATAAACAAAGTTGCATCATCAAGATTAAAATGATTGAAAATGATATTCAAAATATTCTTAGTGAGATTTTCTTACCATGCACAAGGTTATTTCTTTAGGCCATATAGATACTTGATGAGATTTCATACCTTATGGTCTTGACCCTTCACAACAAATCCTTTTGGTTGAGACATTTATACATTCTTCAAATCTCCATTCAAGAAAGTTTTCTTCAAATCCATGTGGTGAATTTTCAATCTATTATGTGCTACCAAATCCAACAAAACATGAATGCTATCCTATTTTTCTCTAGAGAAAAAAGTCTACTCATAGTCTATGCCTTCTTTCTATGCAGATCCTTTCACCACAAGACTTTCCTTATGCTTATCAAGTGATCAATCTAATCTATATGTGTTCTGGTAGATGCATTTGCATCCAATTGGTTTGGTTACAAATGGAGGATCCACCAACTTCTATGTACCATTATTAATGGGAGAATCATACTCCTTCATAACTTATTTCCACTCATCATGAGAAACAAATTCTTCAAAGCAAGTTTGTTCAAATTTAGTAGATAAATTCAATTCACATGAAACATGAAACATGAAACATCCATATCATTTGTATCACCTGGATATGAATTATCTACATCACCTCCATCATTTTTTCTTGTTGATCTTTTATTTCCCATCTTCCCAACCTCATCGGGATGAACACTTTCCATCATCTTTATGATCCAGTTTGGAAATTTTTGTGATGATCCAAGTTTCTTAAATAATAGATATGAAACTACACTCCCATCAAGATTAATCCTTTCAATCCTCTCAATCACGTCATCCAATTGAACCTTATGTTCTGATAAAGTGGTTGGATCTTCTACATGAGGGCGAAATGACACTTCAAAAGGAAATTCTAGAGATTGATCCAATATAGTGATGACCCCTTCAATATGTGGAATCTTGTTATAAAATTCATGATATGTACTTGCATGGGTAAATCTACCGATATGATCAAGATGTTGCTTGCTATTCTTTTCATTCTTAGTGTATTCAAGAAAAATCACATCTCTATAAATAATGAACTTTTTATTTATCTGGTCATAAAGACAATATGCCTTGGTGGTATTTAAGTACCCCAAGAAGATGCACTGACTCCTTTCACCTAGTTTGTTCCCAAGAACATAAATGGACTTCTATTTGTTATATGCACCACACATATAACTTCATCAACCCAAAACATCAAATTTACATTCTTGAAAAATAACATGGAACATAAATATTCGAGAGTGTCATGATCATTCTTTATGCTACACCATTCTACTAAGGATTGTGTATTATGGTTGTTTGATGATTAATCCCATGTTTAAAAATATAACTTTCAAACTCATTGGAATTATATTTTCCTTCGTTATCAGTACAAATAGTTCCAATACAATATTGATCTTCATTTTCAATCCATAGATGAAAATTTTTAAACGTTTCAAATGCTTGAGATTTTTATTTCAATAAATAAACCCAATACATCCTATTGTATTCATCAATAAAAGTCATGATATATTTATTACCAAAGGGAGATGCAACAAGCATGGGGCCACACAAATCTGAGTGTGTCAAAACTAGCTTTCTACGTGCTCTTGAATTGAAATCATGAAAAATATGTTTGTGTTGTTTAGCAAGGATACATGCCTCACATCAATTCAAGTTCCTTGGAAAGGTAGGAAATCTAGAAACTCCATTTTTATTAAACATACAAACACTATCATAATTGATGTGCCCAAATATAGCATGCCACAAGAGATGGGATGACAATGTACCTTATCATAATGAGAGAGGTATGCAAAATTCCATGCTTGTGTGGAGGTCCCTTTTATCTTCAGCAATTACTCATTCTCCCATATTGTCATGATGACCATGTTGTTAGAATACCTTCTTATTTCAAGTTTTCCATCAATCATGTGAATATAATGGCCTTGTTATCAAATGTGCAAAAAGAGACAACAAGTTCCTTTGAAACTCATGAAGATAGAGAACATTATGCGAAAGAAAATCTGAGAATCTAGTCAATTTGAACTTGATGGTGTCAATTCCTATAGATTCGAGACTATATCTATCTGCAAAGTATACTTCACCATCTACATTGTCATTTAATTCTTGAAAGAATTCTCTCCAAAAATTCATGTGGCAAGTAGCACCGGTTCCAAGTAAGTTGAAATCTCTCCAAGAAGCAAATGAAGTTTTGAACAAATCCTCATTTATGCCAATATTGCAATGAGCAACAAAAAAATGGGTGATTTTAGAAGATTTTCCTTTTTCTACCTTTCTTTCCCATTGTTCTTTGATCTCCTCCCATGGGATCCTACATGTATTTTCTTCATGTCCTTTCTTTCCACAAAAAAAACAATGAAGATAAGATCTCTCACCTTGATTATGCATACCCCCTGCCTCTAAAATTGTTCTTTCCATGTCCTCTTTTACTACCTTCTCCTCTAGAAGAATCATGTGATTAATTCTTATTTATTTGAGAAAGGCACATAGTCTCTCTACTAGGTTGAACTATCTTCTTCTTGAAATCTTTTTCACTTTCTGCAATTTTTGCGACCTAATAGTAAAACTTGAGGGAATTCAATTTTCCATTAGCTTGAAGTGATTCAATATAGTGAGAATATGTTGGGTATAGGGCCTTAATAAATTCCATGAGAGAAATTTATATATTCATACCGGAAACAACAATGTCATGCATGATGGATTTAATTTTATATGCTAAATCCATGGGACCATCATCCTTCAACTCTAGGTCTTCAACTACAATTGAATTAACTCTAATTATGAATGAGTATTATACAAATATTTCAACTTCTTCAATGCACCCCAATAATATTTGATAGATCTAATGTGATGACTCACCTCTTCACTTACATAAGTAGTGATCAAGGCATATGCTTTCTTATGTTTATTCATCCATATGAGTTGTCGTGGAAATTCCAACACTTAGCATACAAGTTGTTGGGAATGCCAATGGTCTTGATACCATGCCAACAATATTGATTTCAAGTGATGGGAATGTAAATGGTATGCAATATTAGCAATTACATGGATGTGTATGATTCCAAAACTCCCAAGGGAACCACCCTTCCAGATGGTTAAATGACCTAGGGTGAAGAATAACAATAATATATACCATGCATTATCTAGGGTTAGGTTTGGGATGTCGATGAACAGAAGGAAACAACATGTAAAGTTTATATCTTGGTTACATGTTGAGGATGATGGTTCATTTCGTTACAATCCTCCTTTAATGTCGACAAGAGTGAATCCTCTCATGCAAGTGAGAACTAGAAGTTCTAATTGACAAAGAGAGTTACAACTATATATATATATATATATATATATATATATATATATATATATATATA
>JASDQU010375097.1:51366-64445 GCA_032191745.1 Picea mariana | reverse complement strand
GGACAAAAAAATCCAACCATGTTAAGGGTTGGTGTGGCTCAGGCCGGGTGCGATCCCCGGGTGATTTTGATGGCTTAGATGCCCCTGAGTCGCGGTTTCTCAAGCCACAGGTTAATCGCAGGTCCTGCACAAATTAACAAACAAAAAAAAATTGGCACTCTTAATTTTCTTCGGGTTATATCTAATATGCACATTCTAATCCAAATTACCTCTTATGCAAGGTTGTTGTCTTACATGTGAATGTACCAATGAAAAATATCAATATAGGATTGGACACCCATGCACATTGCTAAGAATAATATTATGAAATAAGGAAATTTAAAAAAACACCCCAACACAACTTTCGATTGAAAGGCTAATGAAACATATTACTTTGATGAATTTACACAAATATTTATGATGATAAAAATTTACGCTTACAATAAGTTTATTATGACAATGACATCAAAACAAAGATCAAATGATTAATCATGTTCCCCATACCTACTCAATAAGGAAATATTTATGGATAATTAAGAATGCAAAAGTTTCTTGCAAAATAATAATTCTTAGAACCTTGAAAATACCAATCTAGCTTTCTACTTATAATTACAACATACATTTTCTCATTTGCGAGATTAATTAATTCAATTGGTGTGGTGAGAAAACACTGAAAAAATTTGTCAATATTTTGATCACAATACCCCTCTAAAATAAATAATTAAAGTCTCAATTTGGCTATAGAACACAAACTATAGCAAAAAAATGACTACAACCCAATTTGGAAAATTTAAGAGAAAGTGATGCCTCTTCATGATATCATAGTTTTGAGTTCAAAATAAATTCAAATTTCATCACATATATTGAAATTACAATATAAATATAAACACATAATAAAGCTTAAGAAACGCATCAAATCAACGTAAAGAGAAGCGTGGATATAGATTATATAATCTATTTTGTAAAGGAAACCAATACAAACAAATTCCCATCCCACACTTGTTTATCCTTTTGAAAATTATTTATTATACTAAATATGCTAACCACTTCTAATTCCACCAATGGAATACCTAGTATACATTATTATGTAATTCAAACAAATTTTAGAAACATACTAAATTGCAATATATTAATTTGAAAAAGTGAAATAATAAGTGAAATCGAATTAAATAGTATAAGTAAATTTGAATTTTGAATAARCATATTAATTTAATGATAATGTAATCTTTTCCTAAAAGGAAATTAAYTTCATATGTGAAGTTCAATATTCATGATACATCCACTACTAATACATTGAATCCTTCATACAATTTGTTCAAATATGCACTTTTCTTTATTTAGAGATTATACAACCATCTTGATTTTTTTTTATTGGTGCATGTTCCATATAGCACTATATCTTAAATATCTTTTAATTTTATACATTTCATGCAATTCTGTATAAAGAGGCATATTCCTTGCATAACTTTATATGAATGTTCAAAATATGCACTTTTATTAATTTAGAGATTATACAACCATCTTGATTTTTTTTATTGGTGCATGTTCCATATAGCATTATATCTTAAATACCTTTCAATTTTATACATTTCATGCAATTTTATATAAAGAGACATATTCTTTGAATAACTTTATATGAATGTATAAGATAACTGTGGGGTAATCATTATTATATGAAATCATCGTTAATTTTTTTTCCAAGTAAAAGTTTGCTCAAAATTATATTAGAGATATAATTTTCTTTACATACTATCATCCAAGAGTTATTATCTTCATCCCGAGACATGTGACTATAGTCGATGTCTAGGTAAAAAAGAAAAAACATAACAATAGACTCCATTGAAAATGCTACAATAGACAGGACAGACTATAATCAACAAAAAATACTATCTAAAATAGTAATTGTAAGTCATTTGAAAAGTCTCCAAAATACTAATATAAGCCAAAAAGGAAAGAGATATCTTGGCTAGGAAATCAGTAAATATTCAGGTGCTTTGACTACTATGTTCCACCTGGTCCCCACTGATAGAAAGTTATCTTCCCTTCAGGAGCCAAGAGAGCTTCCTTGGATAGCTTGTCGGCCTCTTTATTAAACTCCCTATAGATATGATGAAAGCTTAGTCTCTGGAAATTTTTACATAGATCTTTTGTGAGCTTCTTCCATCCCTTAATGTAGCAGACATCCAACTTAGCCTTGTCATTAAGCCACTCTATAATCACTCTTGAATCTCCTAAGACTTGAAGCCTTTGAATAACTAGATGGTTAACTATATGATCACCAACTTAGTTAATGATTATTGAAAAACTGTTTGAAATATATCCATTATTAAAATTATAGACAACATTATGAAGTCTTGACCCATTAATTCCTTAGATGGTATGTGTTCAAATACAAAAATTAATTAATACATATGGATGAGTATAGTCATTCCCTGAAATACAAATTTCCTACATATTGATAATTATGCATGATGGATAAGGCTACAAGGCATATGTACCATTCATTCACTATACTTTTCTGGTTTCTCAAATATTTATAAGAAATTTCTATTTACAATATTATAAGACTAAAATATTACAATTAAAAAAAATAATTATATAAATTGCTTATATGTGTTGGAAATTTTAATTTGATTATATATATACTTTAATCAAGTATATCAAATGTATTTAACATATTTGTGTCATTTTTATTCAAATTTATATATATATATATATATATATATATATATATATATATATATATATATATATATATATATATATCAAATGTATTTAATATATTTGTTTTAATATATTTGTTTTATTTTCTTTCTTATTTGTTTCGAGAAAAAAAATGTGTCTTTATTTCTGGAGAAAACAAAGTTACAATCTTTAGGTATCAAAGTATAGCAAAAAAATTTCATGTCAATAACCAACAACATATAAAAATACTAAGTCTTTTGACTATTACATTTCAGTTAAAAAAAATAAAAAAATAATATCATTGATTCTTCAAAATACATCACAGATGAGCCTAATTTTCAGAAAACAAATCTTCCTAGTAGGAATTCTCCTCCCTATTTACATGAAACTCTACAAAGAGATTCAATTTAGGTAGAGAGATGGCCTCTTTGGAGAGAAAGTCCTCAAAAGCATTATTTTATTTGTAAACATGGGAGATAGATAAGCTAAACTATGGAAGTTATTGGCATAATATTTTAAGAATTATCTGATGATAGTACATAAAGAAAGATAAGCCAATTGCACACCCTTATTCATCCAATAAATAGTTAATTTTGGAGTTCCCAAATACTTGTAATGCATGAACATTCCATTTCATAGCACATTTAAGTAGTTCAAAGAGAGCTTGAAACTCTCCTTTGTTATTTGCGCCATTACCATGATTATCCTTTCCAATGATGTGATGGAGGTACAAACAATGAAGCACAAAACCAAGGCCACGTGTCCCATTCTCTTCCTAGCACAAGCCATAAAAAAAACCCATGCCATGTATCTGTCAATTGACACTTCTTTTTTATCCCTTTCAACATAGATTTGAAGTTCTATATGGCCAACTCTTGCGGTGAGATTTTGAAATATGGATGTGCCTTACCTTTGAATATCCCTAAATATTGTGCTAGCCATATACCCCAAGCCACCAGAATAGACAATGGATGTAAGGTTTCATGGAAGGATTCAGGAAAAACTCATTAAGACAATCATAGAGAGATTCCTTTTGCCAGAGAAGAGACATACCCAAAATATTCTCAATTTCCTACCAAACCTAAATCATGAAGGGAAACCTTAAGAATAAATGAGTGTTTGTTTCATCTGATTTTTCACATAAGTAGAAAAACCCAAGTCCCTGCTTCCCTCTTTTTTGTAGTCAATCCCAAGTGAGTACCTTTCCTTGAAGGACAAACCAAAAAAATAATATACTCTTTAGTGAGCCTTTTATTTTCCAAAAAATTGAAAACCTCCACTTCATCTCTTGAGCCTCTTCACACATCATATCTTGATAGCCCAGTTGGGTTGTGTAGGAACCCCTTATTTTTTTATATTTCCACACCAATTCATCCTCATTTTTTGAGAGTCAAACATGAGCCTTGAGAAATTCTCTAATATACATCAACCATTTAGGATGCCACTCTTCATTCAAATTCATTGCTTCCATTGTCTTCCATCCCTATCTCCATATCGTTGAAAGCTCCTAGTCCTCTCACCTATCTAATGTGCTTTGTCCTGCTTCACGAAGACATGTGATAAGACTATTGGAGAGAGGTCTCTGGTCACAACAACCTACTATAGTATCAACACTTACCTTGACATTTGCATCAATCCCCACCTTCCAAGACATAAATCTACCTATAATTGGAAAGGCCAATGTTAATGTCAACCACTGGTTGGAGACATTTTGGGTAGGCTTTATTCTACAATGGAGCTAGTCAATGATTGAATATGGGTACAAGTATTTATATATAAGTATATTCCTCCACAATTTTTCCCTAGTATTAATGAAAACCCGTAGATTCTTTGTTGCAAGATCCTTACCAAAAGAGTAAATATCCTTTAAACCCCACCCTCCAAGATATTTTGTCTTAGATAGTTTCTTACATTCAACCAAATGCAAGCCAAGGAATTATGCATTATTCTCCCTAAGTAATTAAAAAATATCTTTACGATACTAGTGAGAACCCCTTTTGGAATATATTCTAGAATATTTTAGTAAACAAATATATCTTCCAACAATAATTTAACCAGGGAGATTCGACCACCACATGATTTCCATATATTGCACTAGCAACTGGTCCTCTTCTCAATACATGGTAAAAACAACATCCAATCTACCTTTCCATAATTATAGGTTTTTAGGAAAAGCCATGAGTATTTGACACCCTCCACAATATTATGAGAAGAGAAACAAAAAATGGGTTGAATATAAACATGTCCCTCCTATACAAAATCTAGAAAGAAGATGGTATACTTTTCATTATTTATTATCGTTCTTGTAGCATCACAAAACCAATCTAGGCTTTCCTTCAACTTACACCCTTCTAAGCCTTCACACAAGAAAAATATTAATATATCATCAATGAACAATAGGTGCAATGGGATCATATTTCTTCATATTTGAAGGCCTCTCACTGAATTTTGGCTTTTAGCAGCCTCCAAAGAACAACTGAGTCCATCCACAATGCGGAGAAAARGGTAATGTGACAATCGGAAGCCTTTATAGAGGCCCCTAATAGCCTTGGAAAAAGTGGATCSCACCCTATTTATTAGAAAATTAAAGGAGATTGGCATGACACAAGCCATTATCCATTTCACCATTTCCAATCTATCCAATCTACATGAGAAATAGGTGAAGATACAACCAGGAAAMCCAATCATATGCTTTAGATAAGTTAATCTTGAGAACCAATATTGCCCTCTTTTGATTTTTGATGGTGTGAGGGTCCTCTTGGGAAGATCTAATTGCCTCATGAATAAGGAGGCCTTTTAGGAAACCAAATTATTTCGGAGTAATAAAATTAGAGAGATGGGGATTTCTCCTCGTAGTTATAATCTTTGAAATTATTTTATAAATGCAATTACAGAGTGCAATGGGTTGAAATTTAACAAAGGACGAAGGATGATCAAGTTTTAGAATGAAAATGATAAAGGTAGAGTTGATAATGGGGATATATTTACCTGAGGTCCTTACCTCCTCCACCAATTGAAGCATATCATCACATATGAATTAAAAAAATTCCTCGTAGAACTCAATCATCCATTTGTTAGGACTTGAGCTTTTGTCCTTTTTAAATGATGCAATGACCGCCTGCAACACCTTTGAAACTTCATAGAATAGGTCCCTAGAATCCTCTTCTTCAATCATCCTAGTAAATAGTGTAGTAATTCAAAGCATATTTCCCATCTTGACTTTTGTAATTTCCTTGATCAACCCCTAGAAGTGCTCAACATCTAAGGTTGCAAGCTCCTTAAAGCCACAAGTCGAAACCCCATTTGCATCTCTCAATTACCATATAGTGTTAAAGTTTATTTTATAGTTTTCAAAGTTTTGAAAGTACTTTGTGTTTTGATCACTAGCTGTAATTCCACCTACCGATGGATTCATGGTTTTAACAATAATTTTTTTATCTAAATGACTTAATCATTATGTTTACATGGAATCTGTTGAAGTGCCCTGCATTTCCTGACATGTATATGTTTTCATAAATTAAATCTAATTTATGGTTTTGTTCTAGTATAAATAATAGTTAAATATCAAGTCTTCTAACACATCTTCTAGATATAAGTATGTATTTTTAACTTTTATTTACAGAAAAACAATAATAAGTAAAATCAGTGAAATACTTCTTGATGAAGAAGTGTGCCCCTTTCTTTTCATGTTGATAAATTTCTTGAAACCGATTCCTCCCAACCAACTATGAACAAAGCCTCTGTGGCTCCCTAACTCCAATAAATCTGATTTCCTGGCCCCTAAGCCCAAAATCCCAGCAACTCTATTCCACTAGTAAGCCCACCCAATTTTTTCCAACAGTTTTCCTCCTTAGATCTCCCTTCTCTCCTCCCATTCAATCCCCCTTCCCAATGTCCAACCCCCTTCCTTATCCTCCCATCCAGCTACTTCCCCCTCCACCCTCATTAATTTTCCAACTTCCCTTATCCCTTCTCATAAATTCCATAACTACCCCAAAAACAATAAAATATTAAATCCCTTGTTTGTTACATTACTTAATTATAAAAAAATTCTAAAATCTTATTACCTCAATAATTAATTCACTTAATTTAAATTAATTAATTTAATTGGGTGTTACATACACCCACCCTTCAAGAAACTTCATCTTGAAGTTATAGMAACTTACAATACAAGGATAATAATAACATGATTCAAACATTTGGATCAGATACACACATCTTTAATTTAAACATTCATAATACCAGTGTACATGCACAAGGCATGTATACATAGCTASCACATAGGACTCATGCGTGTACTAATGAAAATAATTATCACATTTAATGCAATTCTTGTATGCTTCCAATCCAATCATCAATACTATTAATTTCATAAAGAACAATAAACCATTTGCAATATTTTCATAATCCTTCAATTATAATAATTTAACACAAGMAACATTCACCTAGATAATTGTAGTTCAGTTAAGCCCCTTTCTTTTTCTTTTTAGCAAAATAAAATCAGACACTTACGCTATAAGATTAGAAACCCCACACACTCTGAACTAATTCTAATCATCCTTCTTGCATAATCTACTTCCATCCTCATCCTTCCTCTACTGGACTATCCTAGAGCGTCAACTATATTGACCTAACTCCATATAGAACCTGTAAGCGGAAGTGTCAACTACCTTGACCAAGCTTCCCCAACAAGAAACTAACAGTCATCATCACACGTATGGGGAAGCGTGATCTGACATTGTCCTCCCATGACTCCAGGTTTTGGAGGATACATGGTGGGAAATGCCTCCACCCCTCCTGATAGAACTAGGGTCAACACCCTATCATGTACCATACAGTGGCATTGTGTTGCTAGGATTTTTTCATCGTATATTCAGTTTCAAGGAGTCACGCTATCTGAAAACTTGCACTTTCCCACATATCATAGCAATGCATTTGAACCAACATAATTTAACATAAAATGATTAATTCCTATTGTTTCTCGGTCCATGTTCATGACATCAATCATTTATTATCATCATTCTTTGGCTATCGCATAGACCATTGAACTGTTGGTTAGTTTATAACACAAACAGATGCATATCTATACATTATTAACATGTAATTGCATTTAACCATATCATTAACTCGGTATGCACATACCAATATCTTTCAAATTCAAAGCTTCAAGCTAGAAATAGGTCGCATAATATCCATCATAAATCACATAACGATTAACATTCATAGTATTTACATTCACATTGTGTAATGACCCACCTGATCTAAACCTCATTGAGTGAGTAAAACAAGTAATAACCATTATTATGTTAATCACATATATACTTTACAATCCACACCCAAATATATATATATATATATATATATATATATATAACAAAAAGATCATTGATTAAATTAATACAATACTTGCGCAAACCATAATTTAGTTCATCAAAAACTTCTTAGATGTAACACACCAAATATAAATCTATCTGGTAATCCCAACAACTAGTAAAAGTAAGCATCTATCCACCTTACCTAAAGATGCACATTTTGCGCCTTCAACAAAATGTCTAAAATGCATAGTAGTAAATTTAATTCCAAAATTCATTAATAAAATTCATTAACATCACTTTGCTATCTAATCTGCAATTCAAGCTCCATTCTAATTGTCGGTATATCAGAGATTGAAAACTCACAAATCCACCAATTGTTAACATGACAAGACTACCAATCCTTGCAATAAAATAGTCTAAAAAAATTTTCAATTACTCATCACACACACACATATATATACCAACACCCTTACAAAGGATGATGTATGTATTTGTCAATTTACACAAATTTACACAAATAATAAAGGATTATTAAGAATACAACTTTTATTTGAAATTGATGATTTAACATAAAATTACATGATGATATCAAATAATAAAATTTTAACTTCATTGTATAAAACCCTAACACAAGTTATACAATCCATAATGTTTTTCCTTCCATATACTTAACTTAATCATTTGTCCTTTTCTTTTCTTTTTCTAATTCATTAATTATAAATAATTTAATAAAACTATTGACATAAATATTTTATTATAAATCATCAATCCATAACATATAGTTCATTATACAAGACCCTAAAATAACATTCAATCCATTTCTCTTTTCTGTAAATAAATACATCTATATATAAATGTATTTAGAGCAATGATTATTCAAAGAATGGTTCGATTATATTAAAAGAAAGGAGGGTAATTAATTTACCCGTAAAGCTCTAAGCTAGAGATTGTTAATTCCATTCCAATACAATGTTAACCCCTAGACTCCTTTAACCGTCTACTAGTTTACCATTACTAAACTGACTAAGCCACACCCTATCATAACACTAAACATGCCAAGTTGAGGAAAAAGAGTAAATAAACATGAACTAAGTTCTAGTAACATTACAGTCACCCCATTCTCATAAATCAACTAATGCAACCACAATTTACTTAAGATGACTTGGGATCTTTGCAAATCCACAACCACAATTTGTCTACTAAGAAAATTTTTCGATTTAAGTCAACCTCGTCTAGCTCACCCTCCATGTAAGGACCCTCAACAAAAATATTGATTGTTTCAATATTTGGAATATTACCAGAAGTATATGTTTAGCACTATGATTTTTCAAAAACTGAAACCTCCCTTGGTTTGACAACTTGTCAAGGGTTTTGAGCGGGATCTAGAAACACTCATGGTAATTTACACTCTAGGCAATGAAGGATACAGAAGGATTTCCTCTTCTGCAAGCAAATCCTGAGAAGAATATATGTTGTTGTCAAGAGATATTCCTAAGCGGAATCCAACTCTCTACTAAATCCTGAGCAAGATCAGAAGTTAGTACACAAGAGTAAGGGTTATTCCACACAATCAGAATAACCCTATGATGGGCTTGGACAATATTGTCGTCCTTTCATTTACAAATATCAAAATATAATGTCCTCCCAATTTTCATGGAATATTTGGGTTTAAAACAAAATTACGATATCTAAGAAGAGGTTTACGACATAAAAAAATTGAGTTGGTCTCGTTTCACCTAATACCTTGAACACAAAATATAATCTATTGAAACGTCTGAGAACATGTTTACCTGCATATTCGCAAACTCCCCAAGGATTTTGGGTTCAACACGCTCTAGAGAAAAATTGTCAAAACAAAACCTCTGTGCCAATGAGCTTAAAGTTGTCGCTAAGCTAAAACATTGTAACGACCCCCGTCATTATGACAACATACGACGCGTAACAACTGCTATTTTTTTTTTTAAGCAAGTTAGATAATGTCGTTAATACAATGACACCACTTGACGATATTGCATCAATGAATTTAACGCATCATATAAACATAAAAGGCATAGCATAACCCACCAAAATTCTATTGTTAACTTACCATAAAGGTCATCAAGCAACAACTATACCTGTCCAATCAAGGGTTTTACTAATCCAACTCAACTATAATCCTTAACTTCTCTAGTCAATAATAAAACAAGCACCATAACTATGGATGCAAAACTTCTAAAATTTATTATTTATTAACACAAGACTAGACTAGTCATAAGAAAAATCTAGTTCCACTCAACATGATCCCTTCCTACTTTTATTTTTGCAACACAAATCCGTGGGTAAGGTTTGAAAAATAACAGTCTCCTAAATAAAATTTTGCCTTGTTATTTTTACAATACACATCCAAGATGGTAACAAATGGAAATAAAAAAGGTCTCCGATTAATAATGCCCTTTATTTTTATAGTATGCATCCCCGGTTAACAAATTAAAAATAAAGAGTCCCCAATAATATTTCAATTTAAACAATGAAAAATAACAATTATAATATAAATAGCAATTATAAATCTAAACAATGAATTATAAATTATAAATTTAAATAATGAAAAATAACAATTATAAATATATTACCAATTATAAATTTAAACAATTAAAACAATGAAAAAAAATAGCAATTATAAATCTATTACCAATTATAAATTTAAACAATTATAATTTAAACAATGAAAAAAATAGCAATTATAGATCTATTACCCTTTCACCTATTAATACACGAATATTTAATTTGTTGTTGTCAGTCCTCTGACAAGCTTAGTGCTATCCAAAATCTGGATCATCAAATCATTTCCCTGACAACTCGGCGCTATCAATGGTTGGGAACAATTGAAAGGAACAATTACAGCCAGGAAAACGTTCTCATATGTTTTATTCTTGCAGTGAACGGTTGGATTTTTTGGGTGAGTTTTCGGAAGAGGTTTTGGGCCTTGATCAAGAGGCTTAGTCCCATGTGGCATCGACAACACACATGCTAAGAATACCGAGAGCTACACCAAGCATTAACAACATATCCAGCACCCGAAGGACCAATCTCTAAGTCCACCAAGGTTAGCGCCCATGCAAGGCACTGACAAGGAGTCACAAGGTAACTAGTGCAAGAGCGAAGGTACATGAGACAAAAAACATAGGCCCATAAATAAAATATAAGCACAAGATGAACAAGGTACCAATCGATTTTCCCAAGGAGAGAGGTAGAAAATTGTTGATAAAGGTCGAGTTTACTCTGAAAGTTCAGTCCATTCGAACTAGATGCACTTATTCATTTCCCCGGGACAGTCTACACGCTACTACAATTGTAAAACAATTATGTGCAGATACATAAAACCAACTAAAGAAGGAATATCAACTACTGTAATAGAATGTTACATGAAGTTATGACGTAAACATAGTCTAGGATTACAAATGTTCATCACAGAGTTTTGGGAAGTAAGAAGGGTTTTTTTTTCTAGTGTGTTTCACTGTAAAACAAAAACGATGTTGGTAAAGCTCACCAACGATTTTTCTCTTTTGGACTAGAATCAATTTGAAAAGTCACATGCCAAGGTTTGGGAATCACGAGGATTGACAGTCATTAAGTGCCTTTAAAATTCTATCCTTAAGATATCTCAGGTAAGTGACACGATCAAAATTTGTTTTAAAAAAAATTGAACACCAACCTAACCCTGAACATGCCTTTCGAAAATTCTGAAATATGAAAAATCTATTACATTAGAAATGTCATTTGAAGAGGATCTAAAAACACAGATCAATTATAATCAGCACAACAAATCAAGGAAGGATCTGCCTTGATGAACTTTCACAACTTCCAGGCTTGGCAGCGACGAGACCATCATGATATGCTTCAGACATCTGATGGTTGGTTCTACAAAATCTTGGAAGGACTTAAGGCCTCTTCTGCTTAAGGAGAAGCAAAAACACCAGAGAAGAAAGGTGAAAGTGGTTGGAATTCTATAAGATTTAGGTTGTAACAATAAAAAAATCAGAACCTAAACCAGTTGTTCTCAAATCACATCTATTATTAGGGCGATTAGCAACTTATAATCAATGTTTAAATTACAGAGATTTTGTTTTGTTAATGAGAAAAATTTTAGATTGTATTCTTAATGAAAAACTTAAGGTAAATCATAATTGCTTAGCAATAAAGAGGAAATATGAATACGCATACTATAAAACAACATATAAAAAATACCAACAAAACATTGTATATTCAGAAAAGGAACGACCCATATTAAAACAACATTAATCGTAGAGAATAAATAAGTATTTTCGTTGTACACAATAAGGAATTTGTTGGGAAATCACAAACAAAATTGGCTGAAGAAAACAACCAGAATTGTAGAGAAATAAAGAAGTATTTTTCATTGTACACAAAAAAAAATTGTTGGGCAGAGAATTTATCCTTCACTTATTATCCATGCATAAGAAAGTAGGGCATTTGAATCTAAATATTTAACACCAGAGTGAAAGACAACCGATTCATCTTCTGACCGACTGCTCAAGCACGGACTAATAACTTAAAGGATAAAGGAACAAATGACACAAACACAATTTATTTGTATTAAAAACAATAAAAACATAGAGTAAAATAAAATAATGGCCCGAGACTAAAACATAGTCTTCCTTGGTAATAATACAGTGCAGTAATAATCCCAACCAGAACCAGAAACTACAATAAAACGCAATAATAAAACAAAGCTCAAAAACAAAAATTTAGTGACCCTTTTGCAATTTCACACAGCGCACTATCACCCAGATAAAAATTCATATGCATAACTAAACGAGTCTTTTTATTTTAACAACATCTACGCAAGCGAGCCTTCGACAATAAATAAATTCATGAACAAGAAATTGATCTATTATTTAATACAAATTATGCACATGCGTACCATAGCCAATGCGAAGAACCAGAAGTGACTGTCCCGTGCTTGCGCTCCGTCCAACTCCAACTTGCCGATGGATGAGAGTTCCCCTGTACCTCCCAGCCAACGTTAGGGGTACTCTTATTCCCCCTGAGTCCCCCGAGCAACAAAGGGGCCACAAAAACAATACCAGAGAATGATATCAC
>JASDQU010375097.1:28762-38770 GCA_032191745.1 Picea mariana | reverse complement strand
GCTCCATAAAATGGGCCTCGTACTCAAGCACCGTATGACCACATTGTCTCAAGGCATTGAACTCATTTAAATGATGCTCAATGAATTCCTTTGACAGATAACTCTCCCGAAATTGTTCCTTGAACATTTCCCATGACACGTCTTTGACAACCATGTTCAATTGCGGTAGGAGCGTCTTCCACCATAAATGAGCACTTCCCTTTAGTTGAAATACCACCATGTGGACCTTCATGTTGGTGGTATAGTCGCAAAGTGAAAATCACATCGTCATATTATCCAACCATGCTTTGGCAACTGTGTCGTCCGGGGCACCAAAGAACTCAGGAAATTTGACCTTCTCGAGTTTGCGGTGAATGCTACCAGTACTGACCGGAGCATGCGATGGACCCTCAGGAGGTGCCGACACCCTGGACTCGTCTCTATCCAAATGGATAATTAGTTCCTCATACATCCTCTGAAAGGACCTCATCAGCCCAGCCACATCACCCACCGCTATTTGTTCCTTCTCGAAAACTTGTTCGTCTCCCTGGGGGTTAGACCCCTCAGGCGTGGATGATACTAGGGGTGTCACTCCTCCTCCCCTAGTACCCCATCGTCTGCCTCCGCAACGTCCTCTAACCATGCTTACCTTCATGAATAAAATCAATTTAATTAGCATCATCATAATTAAATATATAATCAACGGAAGCCGTAGTGATCCCAAGTCGTGGGTCGAACCCGCTCTGATACCATATGTAACGACCCCCATCGTTACGACAACATATGACACGTAACAAGTGCTAAATTTTTTATTTTTTTTTAAATCAAGGTCGATAATGTCATTAATACAATGACACCACTTGACAATATCACATCAATGAATTTAACGCAACATATAAACATAAAATACATAGCATAACCCACCACAATTCTATTATTATCTTAACATAAAAGTCATCAAGCAACAACTATACCTATCCAATCAAGGGTTTTACTAATCCAACTCAACTATCATACTTAACTTCTCTAGTCAATAATAAAACAAGCACCATAACTATGGATGCAAAACTTCTAAAATTTATTATTTATTAACACAAGACTAGACTATACATAAGAAAATTCTAGTTCCACTCAACATGATCCCTTCCTACTTTTATTTTTGCAACAAAAATCCGTGGGTAAGGTTTGAAAAATAACAGTCTCCTAAATAAAATTTTGCCTTGTTATTTTTACAATACACATCCAAGCTGGTAACAAATGGAAATAAAAAAGGTCTCTGATTAATAATGCCCTTTATTCTTACAGTATACATCCGTGGTTAACAAATTAAAAATAAAGAGCCCCCAATAATATTGCAATTTAAACAATGAAAAATAGCAATTATAATTATAAATAGCAATTATAAATCTAAACAATGAATTATAAATTATAAATTTAAACAATGAAAAATAGCAATTGTAAATCTATTACCAATTATAAATCTGTTATCAATTATAAATTTAAACAATGAAAAAAAATAGCAATTATAAATCTATTACCAATTAAATTTAAAAAATTATAATTTAAACAATGAAAAAAATAACAATTATAGATCTATTACCCTTGCAACTATTAATACACGAATATTTAATTCATTTCTTTCAGTCCTTTGACAAGCTCAACTCTGTCCAAAAGCTAGATAATCAAATCATTTCCTTGAAAACTTGGCACTGTCAATGGCTGGGAACAATTGAAAGGAACAGTTACAACCAGGAAGACGTTCTCATATGTTTTATTCTTGCAGTGAACGGTTGGATTTTCTGGGTGAGTTGTTGAAAGAGGTTTTGGGCCTTGATCAAGAGGCTTAGTCCCATGTGGCATCAACAACACACATGCTAAGGAGACTGAGAGCTACACCAAGAATTAACAACATATCTAGCACCTGAAGGATCAATCTATAAGTCCACCAAGGTTAGGGCCCATGCAAGGCACTGACGAGGAGTCACAAGATAAACAACGCAAGAGAGGAGGTACAAGAGACAAAAAAATAAGCCCTTTAATAAAATAGAAGCACGAGACAAATGAGGTACCAATTGATTTTCCCAACGAGAGAGGTAGAAAATTGTTGGTAAAGGTCAGGTTTATTCCATCAGTTCGGTCCGCCCAAACCAGATCCATTTATTCATTTCTCCGGGACAGTCTACATGCTACTGCAACTGTAAAACAATTGCAAGCAGATACATAAAACTAAATAAAGAAGGAATATCATCTACTGTAATAGAATGTTACATGACGTTACGACGTAGACATAGTCTAGGATTACAAATGTTCATCGCAAAGTTTTGGGCAGTACGAAGGGTTTGCTTTTCTAGTGTCTATCATATTGTAAAAAAAAAATGATGTTGGTAAAGCTCGCTAACGATTTTTCTCTTTTAGACTAGAATCAATTCGAAAAGTTGCATGCCAAGGTTTGAGAATCACGAGGATTGACAGTCATTAATTTCCTTCTAAATTCTATCCTTAAGAGTGTCAGTGTTTCATGGAAACCTGCATAGGAGATATAGCTAAAGCAAGTACAAACAAAGCTTATCAAGAAAGGAAGAGAGATTCCATATGGAAGAATGAGAAAATATATTCACACTACTCAAATGAGATGATGATTGATACATAGATCATGATCAATATGATACAATGAATGAGTGGAATACACTCATATATAGGGCAAAGAATTCCATACTTAAGAAAAGCAATCAAGCAGTTAGCTTTCCTTAGGAATGCATGCATGCATAATAGTGATGGTAAAAATAGAAAGTCTAAAATAGAACTAGCCAGTTAACTCCCACTGAACTAGTGTGTCGAAAATAGAAATTTCTCCAACCCCCCCTGAACATCACTATGGAGTAAAAAATGAGTCCCGGCTACTAGGCCATTTTAGGTACTCATGTACAATGCAACTAATGAACACTGGATAAAAGTGAGGAAAGAGGGAAAACCACGTGGGGACAAAACCCCCCGTCAAAAGATAATGTATCAAAAGAAGAAAATAACAATTGCTAGACAATTGTGTTCTTCACTGCAAGACGATCCCACAAAGTCTAAAGCTTCTGCTTATTGAAAGTCTTCGTGAAGATGTAGAAATCTTTATGGATCTGATGAAGTCCTTTGGCAACCTGTCGGGCCTTGTTCTTCTTGATCCTGTGGACCCATCTGCACCTGAAAATATTCCTTTCTGGTGGACATGGAACCAGATTCCAAGTCTAGTTCTGTTGGAGTGAGTCATACTCCTTCTGCATGGCTTCTTTCCATAATGGATTTCCCACAACCCTATTTTAGTTTTGTGTATCAGTAGATTGAACCATATAGAAATGCATGGACATTGCAGGTTCTGAAGCTGAAAGTACATGAGAAGGATCCTCATGCTGAGATCGATTCATCCTCGAATCCAATGGATTCCCTGCAAGGTTTCCTACTGCCTGAAGTGTGGTCTATGCCTTCTTGGGCATCTGCTGAAGCTTCAGCACTGGCTTCTTATCTAGTTGTACTACCTGCTTATTTCCATGTACAAAATTTGAGTGTATGGAATCATCTCTGATGTCTAAAACTGATGGAAGAACAATAGTATATGCATGTTTCACTGGAGGTGCATGCAAATTAATATCCTTATGTGTAATTAGAATAGAGGAGTCATCGTCAAAAAACTTAGTGAATTTATAGAACCTTAACTTGTGATCCACCTCACCAATTGCAATGATGGAATTGTCATGCATGTCAATTACTGAAACTGAATCTGATGTAAATTCAACCTTTTTACATTTTTGAGCAATTTGATAAACTGAGAGAAGATTCATGGAAAGATTTGGAACATGTAAAACATTCTCAAAAGTTCCTTTGTGGAGTTCCAATCTCCCTTCTCCTGCTATTGCTACTAGAGTATCATCCCCCGTGAGAATAAGGGGTCTTGAGAATGGACTCAAAGAAGAGAAAACTTCCTCTTTCGTTGCCATATGATGGGATGCACCAGAATATATAATCAATGAATAAGATGAGGAATTAATTGCAACCAGAGCATGATGGTTACCTTTCTTAGGAGCAGGATCTTCTTCCTTCTGCTTCTTGACTCCCTATGGAATGAATTTTCCAAGGTTTTCCTGTTGAAGTGCATGTTCCATAAGATCGATCTGTTTCTTCATGCATGTGGATTCTTCATGATTTGGTTTATTGCAGTAAGTGCACTGCTTTCCCTTATTCTTCTTCTTGGAATATAAAGAGTCTTTGGAACCTGAAGAATCATTAAAGGGTTTGGAATATCCCTCCTTCCCCTTCTGTTTGAATGACCCTTTTCCATCATGCATGGTGAGTGTATGTTCTTTGGGATCTTTCATGAGGCCCATCTATATGAGTTTTGTCTGCTCTTGTGTAAGAGACTCAATGATCTGAGCCAACGTAGGCATTTTCCAATTTGTTCCAAAAAGACATATGCCAGAATGGAAATTGGAGACATATACAATGTATTCTAGTCCTAGCTTGGCCAAGATTTTTAGAATAAGTTGTTTCTGGTCAGGTAAGTGACATAGTCAAAATTTGTTTAAAAATAAATTGAATGACAACCTAACCCTGAACAAGCCGTTCGAAAATTATGAAATATGAAAATTCTATTACAGTAGAAACGTCATCTGAAGAGGCTCTAAAAACACAAATCAATTATAATCAGTGCACCAAATCAAGGAAGGATCCGTATTGATGAACTTTCGTAACTTCCAGGCTTGGCAGCGACGAGACCATCATGATATGCTTCAGACATCTGAGGGTTGGTTCTACAAAATCTTGGAAGGACTTAAGGCCTCTTCTACTTAAGGAGAAGTTAAAAATTCAGAGAATAAAGGTGAAAGTGGTTGGAATTCTATAAGATTGAGGTTGTAACAATAAAAAAATCAGAACCTAAACTAGTCGATCTCAAATTGCATCCATTATCAGGGCGATTAGCAACTTATAATCCATTAATGATAAATTTAAGGTAAATCATAATTTTTGAGAAATAAGGAGGAAATATGAATACACATACTATAAAACAACATATAACAAATACCAATGAAACGTTGTATATTCAGAAAATGAATGATCCATATTAAAACAACATTAATCGCAGAGAATAAAGAAGTATTTTCGTTGTACACAATAAGGAATTTGTTGGGCAATCACAAACGAAATTGGTTGAATAAAGCAACCAAAATTCCAGAGCAATAAAGAAGTATTTTCGATGTACACAAAAAGAATTTGCTGGGAAGATAATTTATCCTTCACTTATTATCCATGCATAGGAAAGCAGGGCATTTGAATTGAAATATTTAACACCAGAGTGAAAGGCGGTCGATTCGGCTCATAGTTGACTGCTCAGGCACAAAATAATAAATTAAAGGATAAAGGAACAAATGACACAAACACAATTTCTTTGTATTAAAAACAATAAAAACGCAGCGTAAAATAAAATAACGGTTCGAGACCAAAACACAGTCTTCCTCGATAATAATACAACACGGTAATAATCCCAACTATAACTGGAAACTAAAATAAAACACAATAATAAAACAAAGCTCAGAAACAAAAATTTAGTGACCCTTTTGCAATTTCACACGACACACTATCACCTAGATAGAAATTCATATGCGTAACTAAACGAGTCTTTCTCTTTTAACATCATCTACGCAAGCGAGCCTTCGAAAATAAAGAAATGCATGAACAATAAATTGAGCTATTATTTAATACAAATTATGCACATGCGTACTGTAGCCAATGTGAAGAACCGGAAGTGACTGTCCCATGCTCGCGTTCCATCCAAAATCGACTTGCTGACCGATGAGACCTCATTGGTACCTCCCAGCCAATGCTAGGGGTACTCTTCTTCCCCCTGATCCCCCCGAGCCGCAAAGGGTCCACACACCCAATACCAGAGAAGCAAGTACCTAGCTCGCCTTGCAAGGTCGAGCTACCACTCGTTAACCGAGATGGGTATCCCAACTCCCACAAGAGAAAGTTCAGTCAAGATGAAATTTCAGCAGCGTAACATTACACAAGGTAGATGTGATCCATACTCCTCCTTCGCCATCTCTTTTATAGATTTTATTAGTCATTAGTTTCCAAAACCCTCATTAGATTCCTTTTTCATTTATTTAATTAGGAAAAACCTCCCCCATACACATGTCTCCTGATCCCCTAGTTGCACCAGAAAATCAATTTTATTAATTAATCAAATTTGTCTATATCCCTCACCCACCTAAAAGCGTTCCTAAAAACTCTCCTTGGTGTCTCATTATTCCCTTACAAATCTTAAATTACTTACGCCTTAATTCCTAGTTGAGTTCATAAATAGAAAGTTCCATAGGCTAGATTCCTTACTAAGTTGGACATTCCCCTTTTTCTTTAAGTTTCCCCTTTTCTTTAAGTTTCCTTTTCCTTTAAGTTTCCCCCTTTTTCTTTTTTACTAAAAATGAATTTAGCAAGTGTAGATAAAAACAACCATTTACCCTTTTAATAAATTTAATTCTCCATTATAATTTTTACTTTAATAATTAAAGTTTGAATTTCTTACTCCCATTCTTGTTACATGTTTATTTAGTTTTTCTTTATCCACATGTTCTACTTAGACCTAGGTTTTAAATTCATTAAGCTTGGCGATAGTTTTTAACTGAAAAATTGTTATTAAACTTTACTTATCACGTCATTCATTTTAAGGTCGACCAGGTCCTAAGGAGGAATAATTTTCTAGGCACTAGGTTTATTAACATACCAATTAAAATTGTGACATGCCCTTCAAGATGCACCACGTGCTCCAAGGGTGCCACCCACCTCTTTTTGTTTTATTTGCGTGATGTGCCCTTCAAGACGCACTACGTGCTCCAAGGGCGCCACTTGCCTCTTGAATGAATTTGGTAGATGTCAAACCCCTGGAGTCCATACTCCTTTAGGTGATCTTGTGGGAGACTATGGGCCTCTAAGGAATAAGGATATTGCCTTATTGTGTTCCCTTTAGAATCATCGTGAGTGATTGTCACAACCTGCCCTCACGACATTGTGGGTCTTCTCGAACTAGGTAATAGTTAACCTATAGTTCGAGCCACAACATAAGTGCTAGTAGGCTGTGGCAGGGATGCTTCCACACCTCTCCCTCAATGTCCCTAGTTGTCGTGTGTGACCCCTTTACTCCAAATGTGAGTCTCGTCAGCAAGATATCGTCATCCTGCATCCATCAACGAATCATGTCAACAATAAAAATCAACACCATAATATCTAATCATATGTACATATGTTACATCAACAAAATTCAAACCCTAACAATCGACTCCCTGACTCGATCCAGAGTCCAAGGGGTTTCATTGATGCCTCGACATCCTCAACGTCTAGAGTCCTGCACACTCAGGAGAACCCAATTAATAGCACTTGTATATGTAAATACAACAAAATAAGATATCATCACATCCAAAATATCTCATAATCATAATCAAAACAACCAATAGTATAACGACTCGGATCACTTGCACGCAAGTGTCCTCAAAGAATAATATTGCTCAGTGCGTGCAAGAGAGGGATGTTACAAACACACTTTTGTGAGTGAACTTAATTTGAAATCCCATTTACTGATATGGGATTTTTTCGAGAAATTTGAGCATGGGAATGTGGTTCAAGGAGAGAATTAAGTACTTGTATCATTATCAATGGAGAGAGGCAAAAAGTACAATTCAAAAATGTATCCAAGAAATTTTAAAATGACAACATCCCGGGACTAGATATAACCCATTGGATAGAAAGTATTCAAGGGAAAAATATGCATGAGTAGCACAACCCCACATCAATTCAAGGTGAACTGCATAATCAATTTCAATTTACCCGTAAGTGCAGGTTATAAGGACAAAGCATCATGAATTACCACAAAAGGGATTGGCAAGTACAAGAGAAAAGAAGAAAATAACTGAGGAAGTGAAGTCTCCAACCTGCCTTCGATTCCATAACCGGAAGCATAACACTTCTCTTACTATTTCTTGTAAATAAATAACATTCTAACATAACAAAATTTCCTTTAGAAAAAGTAATGATATCTCACGGTTTACGACCCAAGACCAACAAATTTTGTTTTGAAAGGCATTCGATTAAAGGACTATTCATATTCAGAACCTGAAACTTCTGGGCTATTTGTGCAACATTTGAATCATATTATTTTCCTTAAACAAAAATGCAAACAACTTAACCAAAAATGAACAATTACGTATTTAATCTAATCTTATATCACTATCCAAAAATTGTTCTATATATATACATCATTTTCCAAAGTTTGTTCCAATCGGATTACTAATTGTGCATAAAAAATCTAATAACAATACTCTAATTGTGAAATTCAAATTTGTTTTATACCCATTTATAATGAAGGTAGAATATTCTACACCATATAGAAATTTTCAGCATATAGTAAAATTTACCCACGAGAACAATAGATCCATGCACGTTCAATAACCAAATTTATTATCCCAACATTCATAACTGGAAATTTTACTACAATAATTCTACATAACCCTACAATGATTATTTTGTTAAATACCATAACTGAAGAAGAATATTGTTGATGATGATCCTCAACTGGAAACTGGCACAAAGTTCCTTCCTTTTTAATGTTAATCCGAGACTTTACAAGTACCTCCTAGCCAACGCTATGGGTACTCTTCTTCCCACTTATCCCCCCGAGCCGCAAAGGGGCCAAACATATAAAATCTTATCCAAAACTAGCTCAAGGTTTCTCTCATAAGGAGAGGCTTCCACCTCTTTCACAAGCTTGCAACCCAACTCACACAAGTAAACTTAGTCAATAGAATTTTTAACAACATTTCATTCATCCAGCAATAGGGTCCCTTCTTCCTACATCTCCATTCTTTTTATAAGAAATTTTTCTTTGACACTTGTTAGATCATGCATAATTAATCAATTTTTAATAATCAAAATGGACATTATTCACCCTCAACACATGTCACAATTCCCCCAAGTTGCACATGTTTATTCCTTTTTAATTTAAAATAATTATACATTTTCCCTCACACCCACAATTTGTTCCTAGATTTTCTCTTAGTTTCCCCTTAGTTCCCTAATTTCTCTTTTATTATGTCTCCTAACTAATTTACAGTTGGAGTTTGATTAGGAATCTTCTCTTAGTTAGGCTTTAGAATCTATATTGACTTAGGATTCTAACTCTATGTTGACTACCCATTCTCTCATGAAAAGATATATTTTAATTAAAAAATTATTTTTATTAATTTCATGCGCACATTGTGCACATGCCTTTATTTTTATTATTATTCTCCCTTTAGTAGTGTTTATTTAGTCTAAATTTTGTTAACCCATTTTATAAATTTTATTTAGACAAAACATTTAGACTTAGACTTTTTTTTTTTTGGTTTATAACTTAATAATAATTTGTATTCTCTTTTCTAACAAAGTCTAAGTATTCATTTTATTTTCTATGGTCATGTAGATTTTTTTTTACTCATTAATTTATTCATGCAACATGCCCTTCAAGATGCACCTCCTTTCTCTAAGGGTGCCACTCTCCCTTGAATTCGTTTGAAAGTTGTCTGACTTTTGGAGTCAATACTCCACTTGTCGACCTTGTGTGATACTAAGGGCTTAATAAGGAATAAGGAAATTGCCTTATTCATGTGTAGAGCTCAGAAATCCTCATGAGAGACTGTCTCAATATGTCCTCACGACATCATGAATCCTCTCATGAACAAGGTATTCGATAACCTTCATTTCAGGCCATGACGAGAGTGCTAGTAGCATGTGACAGGGACACTGCCACACCTCTCCCTCATCCATCTGATATCTTTGTATGACCCCTCTACTCCATATGTGAGTCAGATTAGCAAGCATCACCATTCCTGCATCCACTGTCAAAGATAATATTAATAACTCATATACATAAAATCCATAATTGAATCATCATCATAACACATGCATAAATGAAACAAGTACTCATAATCAAAGTCAATAGTCCACTCCCTGACTCAATCC
>JASDQU010375097.1:9665-28742 GCA_032191745.1 Picea mariana | reverse complement strand
AAACAAATACGTGAAAACCATCGTGCATATGCCTCAAAGAATCAGGAAAGGCTAGTTGATAGGCCACAATACCCTTCCTTTCCACAATCTCGAAAGGTCCCATGAACCTAGGATAGAGTTTAGCATCCTTTCCAAACTTGATCTAACTCTTATGCAGTTTCATCCGCAAGAAGACTCGATCACCAATTTCATAACTACGATCAGCATGATGCACATCGGCATAAATCTTCTGCCTATCCTGCGCTTCCTTGATCCTTTGTCTTATTGTTTTCATTTTGTATTCCATTGCTTGGATCGCTTCAGGTCCCACCAGGACCCTATCCTCAAGTCGGTCCCAACTCAAAGGCGTCTTAAACGGTCGCTCATAAGGAAACTTGAAATGCTCCATCTTAATGGTGATTTGATAACTGTTGTTGTATGAAAACTCTACCAGTGGCAAGAACTCTTCCCAATGCTTTTTCTGGTCCATAATGTGCATACACAACATATCCTCCAATATTTGGTTTGTTATTTCGGTCTACCCGTCTGTATCTGGGTGATACGTGGTACTAAAGTTAAGTTGGGTTCCCAAGGCCTCTTGGAAACTAGTCCAAAATCATCCTATAAACATTGATCCTCTATCTGATATAATCCTCTTAGGCATGCCATGCAGCCTCACAATCTCACTGATGAAAAATCTAGTTATGTCAGGTGCCTGATACATCGTACACACAAGAATAAAATGAGCACTCTTCATCAGAGTGTCGAGTACCACAAAAATTGAGTCATGTATCCTTGTCACCAGTGGAAATCCAACAATGAAATCCATTGAAATGACCTCCCATTTCGATTATGGAATAGCTTGTGGTTGTAGTAATCCTGTCGGATGTCTATGTTCAGCCTTCACCTGCTGACATTCTAGACATCTGGCCACGTATTTGACTGTGTTTGCCTTCATTCCTTTCCATAAGAATAAGGGTTTAAGGTATTCCCTCATCTTTGTGACTCTAGGATGATCCATGTACACTGCTCTATGAGCCTCATTTAGGATCAAACTTCTCAACTCATCATTGGGTGGTACATAAATTCGACCTTTAAATCTCAATAATCCGTCGTTTTCCACAATAAATCCCTCAAATTTTGGTACCATCATTGGGTTTTGTCTGATAAAATCCTTGAACTCTTTGTACTAGTCACCGTTGCGTTGTAAAGTTAGAATCTTTTCACGTAGATTCATCTGAAGAGGCATCACCAAAAATATGCATGGTCTCCGACTCAATGCATCTGCCACTCTGTTCATTGTAGCTTTTATGTAAGTAATCTGGAAATCGTACTCGCTAAGCAATTTTGACCAACATCGTTGTCATGCGTTCAAGTCACTTTGCATAAATATGTGTTGTAGACCATAGTGGTCCATTTTTAGTTCAAATTTTCATCCAATAAGGTAGTGTCTCCAAACTCTCAAGGCATAAACAATGGATAACAACTCAAAAGCGTGCGTTGCATAGTTCTCCTCCTGCCTTCTCAACTTTCTCGAGATGTAAGCGATCACTCTATCGTCTTACATCAAGACTCTGCCTAATCCTTCCTTAGATGAGTTAGTGTATACCAATAATTCCATGTCCATGTCAGGGACCTTCCATATTGGTGTTGTTGTCAACAGCTCCTTGAGCCTCCGAAATGCCTCCACGCATTTCGCGGTCAAAACAAACTTCTTGTCCTTCTTTTGCAATTCCGTAATCAAATTTTCTATCTTCGAAAAACCCTCAATGAACCATCGATAGTATCCTGCTAAACCCATGAAGATACGTACTTCGGGGAAATTCGTCGGCGTAGGCCATTCCATAATAGCCTTGACCTTTGTTGGATCCACAGTGATACCTTCGTTGGAGATGACATGCACTAAGTAGTGAATCTTCGATTGATAAAACAAACATTTCGACAGCTTCCAAAACAATTTGTTCTCTTGTAGACATTGTAGCACCAAGCGCAAGTGCTCCTCATGCTCCTCCATCATTCAAAAGTAAATCAAAATATCGTCAATGAATACTTGGACGAACCTGTCCAAGTATTCGCGGAATACCCCATTCATCAATCTCATAAATACCCCTGGGGCATTCGTCAGTCCAAACGGTAAAATAGTAAACTCTGAATGTCCAAACCTCATCTTAAAGGTGGTATTAGGGATGTCACCCTCTTTGATCCTTAACTAGTGATACCATGATCTCAAGTCGATCTTCGAAAACACCTTCACGCCTTTCATCTGATCAAACAGATCATCAATCCTTGGCAATGGATATTGATTCTTGATCATTTCTTTGTTAAATTGACGATAGTCAATGCAGAGTCTCCACGACCCATCCTTCTTTCATATGAAGATAACAAGAGCACCCCATGGTGACACACTTGGATGTATGAGTCCTAGGTCCAACAACTCCTTCAGTTGCATTTTAAACTCCTGTAACTCCGAGGTCGACATCCGATAAGGTGTTCTTGCTATCGGTTCAGTTCCCTATTTTAGGTTGATGGTAAATTCCAATTCCCTCTCTGGCAGCATCCCAGGTAACTCCTCTAGGAAGAAATCCAAAAATTCTCGTACTATCGAAAGGTTTTCTAGTCCTTCTACCATGCTCTTTTCATTTAACGCAAGGATCGCATAAATCTTACATATGTTGCGCATGCTCTTCTGTAGCTGCAAGGAAGAGATGAACCTCAAGGAAACTCCCTGGTTTCGACCTACAATCACACATATCTGACCCTCATGAACGACCAAGCTTAATTGTTTCTTCTTACAGTTGAGTATCACCTTATGAAATTCCAACCAGTCCATACTGATAATGATGTCATAAGATCCTAATATCATGATGTATAGGTTGGTCCTCATGATAAACTCTCCTAGGTTAAGGATACAACACGTAACCTTCCCTCCAACCTTTTATTTGGCTCCCAAATCCATTTCTACAAAGCTAAAATCATCTTGTTCGATGACCTTTACCTTAATTATTTTTAGCTTCACACCAGAAATAAAACTCTCAGTAGCACCTCGATCTATCAAAATGATAAGGGTTTGGTCAGCAACGGTACCTGACGTCTTGAGCACAGTCTACCGGTGCTCTACTTGGCGGTTATTCATTGTTGCATGAATCTGATGGGCCTTGCCCAAATATCGCACAGTAGTGGGTCTGGCTGATTCAGATGCTTTGGTCCTCTCCAATGGGAAGTCACACTAGTAATGTGGCTCCCCACATGTCCAACACCCTTTATTCAGTCCAATAATCTTGGTACCCGAAGTAAAATATGACGGCCCACCAGTCTGGAACCCTGGTCTGTTTTGCTGAACAGGCCTAAAGTGTTGTTGCTGCGGTCGATGTTGTTGTGGTGCTCTATAAGGAGTCCACTGCTGAGGCATTGGTCACCGAGGTGTAGTGAAAGTGGATCCTCTCTGGAAGGCTTGATATCCTGGTGAATTTCTAGCTAGTGTCTAATGTTGCTGCACACCAGATGACACCTGCCCCACTGGTCTCGCTAGAGTCCTTCTCTAACACCCGCTGATTATCTCCTCCTCTGCTATGAGGGCCTTCTAGACAACATCATGCAAGGTTTGAGGCATCATAATCCTAACCTTTGCATGAATGTTGACATTAAGTCCAAACACGAACCTGTTAACCTTAATTTTCTCAGTATTCAGGTGTGGAGCATACCAAAGAAGCTCCATAAAACGGGCCTTGTACTCAGGCACCATACGACCACGCTGTCTCAAGGAATTGAACTCATTTAGATGATGCTCAACTAATTCCTCTGACAGATAACTCTCCCGAAATTGTTCCTCGAACATTTCCCATGACACGTCTTTGACAACCATGTTCAATTGTGGTAGGATCGTCTTCCACCATAAATGAGCGCTCCCCTTTAGTTGAAATACCGCCATGCGGACCTTCATGTTGGTGGTATAGTCGTGAAGTGTAAATCACATCGCCATATTATCCAACCATGCCTCGGCAACTGTGTCATCCGGGGCACCAAAGAACTCAGGAAATTTGACCTTCTCGAGTTTGCGGTGAATGCTACCAATACTGACCGGAGCCTGCGATGGACCCTCAGGAGGTGCCTACACCCTGGCCTCGTCTCTATCCAAATGGATAATTAGTTCCTCATACATCCTCTCAAAGGACCTCATCAGCCCAACCACATCACCCACTGCTATTTGTTCCTTCCCGAAAACTTGTTTGTCTCCCTAGGGGTTAGACCCCTCAGGTGTGGATGATACTGGGGGCGTCGCTCCTCCTCCCCTAGTACCCCATCGTCTGCCTCTGCAACGTCCTCTAACCATGATTACCTTCATGAATAAAATCAATTTAATTAGCATCATCATAATTAAATATATAATCAACGGAAGTCGTAGTGATCCCAAGTCGTGGTTCGAACCCACTCTGATACCATATGTAACAACCCCCATTGTTACGACAACATACGACACGTAAGAAGTGCTAAATTCTTTAATTTTTTTTAAATCAAGGTCGATAATGTTGTTAATACAACGACACCACTTGACGATATCACATCAATGAATTTAACGCAACATATAAACATAAAATACATAGCATAACCCACCACAATTCTATTATTATCTTAACATAAAAGTCATCAAGCAACAACTATACCTGTCCAATCAAGGGTTTGACTAATCCAACTCAACTATCATACTTAACTTCTCTAGTCAATAATAAAAAAAGCACCATAACTATGGATGCAAAACTTCTAAAATTTATTATTTATTAACACAAGACTAGACTATTCATAAGAAAATTCTAGTTCCACTCAACATGATCCCTTCCTACTTTTATTTTTGCAACAAAAATCCGTGGGTAAGGTTTGAAAAATAAAAGTCTCGTAAATAAAATTTTGCCTTGTTATTTTTACAATACACATCCAAGCTAGTAACAAATGGAAATAAAAAAGCTCTCTGATTAATAATGCCCTTTATTCTTACAGTATACATCCATGGTTAACAAATTAAAAATAAAGAGCCCCCAATAATATTGCAATTTAAACAATGAAAAATAGAAATTATAAATCTATTACCAATTATAAATCTATTATCAATTATAAATTTAAACAATGAAAAAAAATAGCATATATAAATCTATTACCAATTAAATTTAAACAATGAAAAAAATAACAATTATAGATCTATTACCCTTGCAGCTATTAATACACGAATATTTAATTCATTTCTTTCAGTCCTTTGACAAGTTCAATGCTGTCCAAAAGCTGGATAATCAAATCGTTTCCCTGAAAACTTGGCACTGTCAATGGCTGGGAACAATCGAAAGGAACAGTTACAGCCAGGAAAATGTTCTCATATGTTTTATTCTTGCAGTGAATGGTTGGATTTTCTGGGTGAGTTGCTGAAAGAGGTTTTGGGCCTTGATCAAGAGGCTTAGTCCCATGTGGCATCGACAACACACATGCTAAGGAGACTGAGAGCTACACCAAGAATTAACAACATATCCAGCACCTGGAGGATCAATCTCTAAGTCCACCAAGGTTATGGCCCATGCAAGGCACTGACGAGGAGTCACAAGATAACCAACGCAAGGGAGGAGGTACAAGAGACAAAAAAATAAGCCCTTTAATAAAATAGAAGCACGAGACAAATGAGGTACCAATCGATTTTCCCAACGAGAGAGGTAGAAAATTGTTGGTAAAGGTCGGGTTTATTCCGTCAGTTCGGTCCGTCCAAACCAGATCCATTTATTCATTTCCCTGGGACAGTCTACATGCTACTGCAACTGTAAAACAATTGCATGCAGATACATAAAACCAAATAAAGAAGGAATATCATCTACTGTAATAGAATGTTACATGATGTTACGATGTAGACATAGTCTAGGATTACAAATGTTCATCGCAAAGTTTTGGGCAGTAAGAAGGGTTTGTTTTTCTAGTGTCTATCGTACTGTAAAAAAAAAACGATGTTGGTAAAGCTCGCTAACGATTTTTCTCTTTTGGACTAGAATCAATTCGAAAAGTTGCATGCCAAGGTTTGAGAATCACAAGGATTGATAGTCATTAACTGCCTTCTAAATTCTATCCTTAAGAGTGGCATTGTTTCATGGAAACCTGCACAGGAGATATAGCTAAAGCAAGTACAAACAAAGCCTATCAAGAAAGGAAGAGAGATTCCATATGGAAGAATGAGAAAATATATTCACACTACTCAAATGAGATGATGATTGATACATAGATCATGATCAATATGATACAATGAATGAGTGGAATACACTCATATATAAGGCAAAGAATTCCATACTTAAGAAAAACAATCAAGTAGTTAGCTTTCCTTAGGAATGCATGCATGCATAATAGTGATGGTAAAAATAGAAAGTATAAAATAGAACCAGCCAGTTAACTCCCACTGAACTAGTGTGTCGAAAATAGAAATTTCTCCAACCCCCCCCCTGAACATCACTATTGAGTAAAAAATGAGTCCCGACTACTAGGCCATTTTAGGTACTCATGTACAATGCAACTAATGAACACTGGATAAAAGTGAGGAAAGAGGGAAAACCACGTGGGAACAAAACCCCCCGTCAAAAGATAATGTATCAAAAGAAGAAAATAACAATTGCTAGACAACTGTGTTCTTCACTGCAAGACGATCCCGCAAAGTCTGAAGCTTCTGCTCATTGAAAGTCTTCGTGAAGATGTAGAAATCTTTATGGATCTGATGAAGTCCTTTGGCAACCTGTCGGGCCTTGTACTTCTTGATTCTGTGGACCCATCTGCACCTGAAAATATTCCTTTCTGGTGGACGTGGAACCAGATTCCAAGTCTGGTTCTGTTGGAGTGAGTCATACTCCTTCTGCATGGCTTCTTTCCATAATGGATTTCCCACAACCCTATTGTAGTTTTGTGTATCAGTAGATTGAACCATATAGAAATGCATGGATATTGCAGGTTCTAAAGCTGAAAGTACATGAGAAGGATCCTCATGCTGAGATCGAGTCATCCTCGAATCCAATGGATTCCCTGCAAGGTTTCCTACTACCTGAAGTGTGGTCTGTGCCTTCTTGGGCATCTGCTGAAGCTTCAACGCTGGCTTCTTATCTAGTTGTACTACCTGCTTATTTCCATATACAAAATTTGAGTGTATGGAATCATCTCTGATGTCTAAAATTGATGGAAGAACAATAGTATATGCATGTTTCACTGGAGGTGCATGCAAATCAATATCCTTATGTGTAATTAGAATAGAGGAGTCATCGTCAGAAAAATTAGTGAATTTATAGAACGTTAACTTGTGATCCACCTCACCAATTGCAATGATGGAATTGTCATGCATGTCAATTACTGAAACTGAATCTGATGTAAATTCAACCTTTTTACATTTCTGAGCAATTTGATAAACTAAGAGCAGATTCATAGAAAGATTTGGAACATGTAAAACATTCTCAAAAGTTCCATTATGGAGTTCCACTCTCCCTTCTCCTGCTACTGCTACTGGAGTATCATCCCCCATGAGAATAAGGGGTCTTAAGAATGGACTCAAAGAAGAGAAAACTTCCTCTTTCGCTGCCATATGATGGGATGCACCAGAATATATAATCCATGAATCAGATGAGGAATTAATTGCAACCAGAGCATGATGATTACCTTTCTTAGGAGCAGGATCTTCTTCCTTCTACTTCTTGACTCCCTATGGAAGGAATTTTCCAAGGTTTTTCTGTTGAAGTGCATGTTCCATAAGATCGATCTGTTTATCCATGCATGTGGATTCTTCATGATTCGGTTTATTGCAGTAAGTGCACTGCTTTCCCTTATTCTTCTTCTTGGAATCTGAAGAGTCTTTGTAACCTGAAGAATCATTAAAGGGTTGGAATATTCCTCCTTCCCCTTCTGTTTGAATGACCCTTTTCCATCATGCATGGTGAGTGCATGTTCTTTGGGATCTTTCATGAGGCCCATCTATATGAGTTTTGTCTGCTCTTGTGTAAGAGACTCAATGATCTGAGCCAACGTAGGCATTTTCCAATTTGTTCCAAAAAGACATATGCCAGAATGGAAATTGGAGACATATACAATGTATTCTGGTCCTAGCTTGGCCAAGATTGTTAGAATAAGTTGTTTCTGGTCAGGTAAGTGACATAGTCAAAATTTGTTTAAAAATAAATTGAATGACAACCTAACCCTGAACAAGTCATTCGAAAATTATGAAATATGAAAATTCTATTACAGTAGAAACGTCATCTAAAGAGGCTCTAAAAACACAGATCAATTATAATCAGTGCACCAAATCAAGGAAGGATCCGCATTGATGAACTTCCATAACTTCTAGGCTTGGCAATGACAAGACCATCATGAAATGCTTCAGACATCTGAGGGTTGGTTCTACAAAATATTGGAAGGACTTAAGGCCTCTTCTTCTTAAGGAGAAGCAAAAAACTCAGAGAATAAAGGTGAAAGTGGTTGGAATTCTATAAGATTGAGGTTGTAACAATAAAAAAATCAGAACCTAAACTAGTCATTCTCAAATTGCATCCATTATCAGGGCGATTAGCAACTTATAATCCATTAATGAAAAATTTAAGGTAAATCATAATTTTTGAGAAATAAGGAGCAAATATGAATACACATACTATAAAACAACATATAACAAATACCAATGAAATGTTGTATATTCAGAAAAGGAACGATCCATATTAAAACAACATTAATCGTAGAGAATAAAGAAGTATTTTCGCTGTACACAATAAGGAATTTGTTGGGCAATCACAAACGAAATTGGTTGAATAAAGCAACCAAAATTCCAGAGCAATAAAGAAGTATTTTTGATGTACACAAAAAGAATTTGCTGGGAAGATAATTTATCCTTCACTTATTATCCATGCATAGGAAAGCGGGGCATTTGAATCGAAATATTTAACACCAGAGTGAAAGGCAGTCGATTTGGCTCCTAGTTGACTGCTCAGGCACGGAATAATAACTTAAAGGATAAAGGAACAAATGACACAAACACAATTTCTTTGTATTAAAAACAATAAAAACGTAGAGTAAAATAAAATAACGGTTCGAGACCAAAACACAATCTTCCTCGATAATAATACAGCGCAGTAATAATCCCAACCAAAACTGAAAACTAAAATAAAACACAATAATAAAACAAAGCTCAGAAACAAAAATTTAGTGACCCTTTTGCAATTTCACATGACGCACTATCACCTAGATAGAAATTCATATGTGTAACTAAACGAGTCTTTCTCTTTTAACATCATCTATGCAAGCGAGCCTTCAAAAATAAAGAAATGCATGAACAATAAATTGAGCTATTGTTTAATACAAATTATGCACATGCGTACTATAGCCAATGCGAAGAACTGGAAGTGACTGTCCCATGCTCGCGTTCCATCCAAAATCGACTTACCGACCGATGAGACCTCACTGGTACCTCCCAGCCAACACTAGGGGTACTCTTCTTCCCCCTGAGCCCCCCGAGCCGCAAAAGGGCCACACACCCAATACCATAGAAGCAAGTACCTAGCTCGCCTTGCAAGGTCGAGCTACCACTCGTTAACCAAGATGGGTATCCCAACTCCCACAAGAGAAAGTTCAGTCAAGATGAAATTTCAGCAGCGTAACATTACGCAAGGCAGATGTGATCCATACTCCTCCTCCGCCATCTCTTTTATAGAGTTTATTAGTCATTAGTTTCCAAAACCCTCATTAGATTCCTTTTTCATTTACTTAATTAGGAAAAACCTCCCCCATACACATGTCTCCTGATCCCCTAGTTGCACCAGAAAATCAATTTTATTAATTAATCAAATTTGTCTATATCCCTCACCCACCTAAAAGCGTTCCTAAAAACTCTCCTTGGTGTCCCATTATTCCCTTACAAATCTTAAATTACTTACGTCTTACTTAATTCCTAGTTGAGTTCATAAATAGAAAGTTCCATAGGCTAGATTCCTTACTAAGTTGGACATTCCCCTTTTTCTTTAAGTTCCCCCTTTTCTTTAAGTTTCCTTTTCCTTTAAGTTTCCACCTTTTTCCTTTTTAACTAAAAATGAATTTAGCAAATGTAGATAAAAACAACCATTTACCCTTTTAATAAATTTAATCCTCCATTATAATTTTTACTTTAATAATTAAAGTTTGAATTTCTTACTCCCATTCTTGTTACATGTTTATTTAGTTTTTCTTTATCCACATGTTCTACTTAGACCTAGGTTTTAAATTCACTAAGCTTGGCGACAATTTTTAACTGAAAAATTGTTATTAAACTTTACTTATCACGTCATTCATTTTAAGGTAAACCAGGTCCTAAGGAGGAATAATTTTCTAGGCACTAGGTTTATTAAGATACCAATTAAAATTGTGGCATGCCCTTCAAGACGCACCATGTGCTCCAAGGGTGCCACTCACCTCTTTTCATTTTATTCGCGCGATGTGCCCTTCAAGACGCACTACGTGTTCCAAGGGCGCCACTCGCCTCTTGAATGAATTTGGTAGATGTCAAACCCTTGGAGTCCATACTCCTTCAGGTGATCTTGTGGGAGACTATGGGCCTCTAAGGAATAAGGATGTTGCCTTATTGCGTTCCCTTTAGAATCATCGTGAGTGACTGTCACAGCCTGCCCTCACGACATTGTGGGTCTTCTCTAACTAGGTAATCGTTAACCTATAGTTCGAGCCACGACATAAGTGCTAGTAGGCTGTGGCAGGGATGCTTCCACACCTCTCCCTCAATGTCCCTAGTTGTCGTGTGTGACCCCTTTCCTCCAAATGTGAGTCTCGTCAACAAGATATCGTCAGCCTACATCCATCAACGAATCATGTCAGCAATAAAAATCAACACCATAATATCTAATCATATGTACATATGTTACATCAACAACATTCAAACCCTAACAATCCACTCCCTGACTCGATCCAGAGTCCAAGGGGTTTCATCGATGCCTCGACATCCTCAACATATAGAGTCCTACACACTCAGGAGAACCCAATTAATAGCACTTGTATATGTAAATACAAAAAAATAAGATATCATCACATCCAAAATATCTCATAATCATAATCAAAACAATCAATAGTATAACGACTAGAATCACTTGCACGCAAGTGTCCTCAAAGAATAATTTTGCTTAGTGTGTGCAAGAGAGGGATGTTACAAACACACTTTCATGAGTGAACTTAATTCGAAATCCCATTTACTGATATGGGAGTTTTTCGATAAATTTGAGCATGGGAATGTGGTTCAAGGAGAGAATTAAAAACTCGTATCATAATCAGAGAGGCAAAAAGTACAATTCAAAAATGTATCCAAGAAATTTTAAAATGACAACATCCCAGGACCAGATATAACCCATTGGATAGAAAATATTCAAGGGAAAAATACGCATGAGTAGCACAAACCCACATCAATTCAAGGTGAACTACATAATCAATTTCAATTTACCCGTAAGTGCAGGTTATAAGGACAAAGCATCACGAATTACCACAAAAGGGATTGGCAAGTACAAGAGAAAATAAGAAAATAACTAAGGAAGTGAAGTCTCCAACCTGCCTTCGATTCCATAACTGGAAGCATAACACTTCTCTTACTATTTCTTGTAAATAAATAACATTCTAACATAACAAAATTTCCTTTAGAAAAAGTAATGATATCTAACGGTTTATGACCCAAGACCAACAAATTTTGTTTTTAAAGGCATTCGATTAAAGCACTATTCATATTCAGAACCTGAAACTTCTGGGCTATTTGTGCAACATTTGAATCATATTATTTTCCTTAAACAAAAATGCAAACAACTTAACCAGAAATGAACAATTACGTATTTAATCTAATCTTATATCACTATCCAAAAATTGTTCTATATATATACATCATTTTCCAAAGTTTGTTCCAATCGGATTACTAATTGTGCGTAAAAAATCTAATAACAATACTCTAATTGTGAAATTCAAATTTGTTTTATACCCATTTATAATGAAGGTAGAATATTCTACACCATATAGAAATTTTCAGCATATAGTAAAATTTACCCACGAGAACAATAGATCCATGCACGTTCAATAACCAAATTTATTATACCAACATTCATAACTGGAGATTTTACTACAATAATTCTACATAACCCTACAATAATTATTTTGTTAAATACCATAATCGAAGAAGAATATTGTTGATGATGATCCTCAACTGGAAACTGGCACAAAGTTCCTTCCTTTTTAATGTTAATCCAAGACTTTACAAGTACCTCCTAGCCAACGCTACGGGTACTCTTCTTCCCACTTATCCCCCGGAGCCGCAAAGGGGCCAAACATAGAAAATCTTATCCAAAACTAGCTTAAGGTTTCTCTCATAAGGAGAGGCTTCCACCTCTTTCACAAGCTTGCAACCCAACTCACACAAGTAAACTTAGTCAATAGATTTTTTAACAACATTTCATTCATCCAGCAATAGGGTCCCTTCTTCCTACATCTCCATTCTTTTTATAGGAAATTTTTCTTTGACACTTGTTAGATCATGCATAATTAATCAATTTTTAATAATCAAAATGGACATTATTCACCCTCAACACATGTCACAATTCCCCCAAGTTGCACATGTTTATTCATTTTTAATTTAAAATAATTATACATTTTCCCTCACACCCACAATTTGTTCCTAGATTTTCTCTTAGTTTCCCCTTAGCTCCCTAATTTCTCTTTTATTATGTCTCCTAACTAATTTACAGTTGGAGTTTGATTAGGAATCTTCTCTTAGTTAGGCTTTAGAATCTATATTGACTTAGGATTCTAACTCTATGTTGACTACCCATTCTCTCATGAAAAGATATATTTTTATTAAAAAAATATTTTTATTAATTTCATGCGCACATTGTGCACATGCCTTTATTTTTATTATTATTCCCCCTTTAGTAGTGTTTATTTAGTCTAAATTTTGTTAACCCATTTTATAAATTTTATTTAGACAAAACATTTAGACTTTTTTTTTTTTTGGTTGGTTTATAACTTAATAATAATTTGTATTCTCTTTTCTAACAAAGTCTAAGTATTCATTTTATTTTCTATGGTCTTGTAGATTTTTTTTGACTCATTAATTTATTCATGCAACATGCCCTTCAAGATGCACCTCCTTTCTCCAAGGGTGCCACTCTCCCTTGAATTCATTTGAAAGGTGTCTGACTTTTGGAGTCAATACTCCACTTGTCGACCTTGTGTGATACTAAGGGCTTAATAAGGAATAAGGAAACTGCCTTATTCATGTGTGCAGCTCAGAAATACTCATGAGAGACTATCTCAATATGTCCTCACGACATCATGAATCCTCTCATGAACAAGGTATTCGATAACCTTCAGTTCAGGCCATGACGAGAGTGCTAGTAGGATGTGACAGGGACACTGCCACACCTCTCCCTCATCCATCTGATATCTTTGTATGACCCCTCTACTCCATATATGAGTCGGATTAGCAAGCATCACCATTCCTGCATCCACTGTCAAAGATAATATTAATAACTCATATACATAAAATCCATAATTAAATCATCATCATAACACATGCGTAAATGAAACAAGTACTCATAATCAAAGTCAATAGTCCACTCCCTGACTCAATCTGGAGTCCAAGAAAGTCTGTCGATTCCATCAGTATCTTCACCATGTCATGTTTCCTGCACACTCATGAAACCTCATCATAATACCTGTCAATTGTATACATCAATAACATATCAAATTTCAATACTCAATCATAGAATAACCTCATAAACCAAAACAGATGATCATAATGTACCATGTTTAACCAGATCACTTTTATGCAAGAGTCCTCAAAGAATAAATAGTGCTATGAAAATGTGATCGGTGGAACTGGATGTTACATACACCCCCTCTTGTTTAAAACTTCATCCCAAAGTTTGTACAATGTAATAATAAAAACAATAATTATAGATTCTACTAATCTATGTATCAAACTATCAAAACAAATAAGGAAATTGTCGATGCATCTCATATGTGTCCTCCTAGGTAGCAGAATGTGGACTATAATTATCCCACTAGACCTTGACCTGATCAACTATTCGATGTCGTAATTGTTGAGTGCGATGGTCCAATCTATAGATTGGATCCGCTATGAGAGCACCCTTGTCTAATACCTGCAATGAATTCAAATCAATAACATGTGACAGATCTGAAATATAATGACGTAAAACTAAAACATGAAACACATCGTGCATATGCATCAAATAGTCAAGTACTTGGCTAGTCGGTAAGCCACAGATCCTTTATTTTCTACAACTTTGAAAGGTCCCCAAAACCTTGGAGATATTTTAGAACCCTTTCCAACTTAATTGAACTCTTGTGTGGCTTAACCCGCAAAAACACTTTATCACCAATCTCAATACGATGTGCATCTGCATAATTCTTTTGTTGCTCTTGCGCTTCTTTAATCCTTTGCCTTATGGATTTCATCTGATCTTCCATTTTCTGAATCACTTCTAGTCCCACCAGGACCCTGTCCTCTAATCAATCCCAACTCAAAGGTGTCTGAAACGGTCGTTCGTATAGAAACTCAAAAGGTGTTATGTTTATCGAACTCTGGTAATTGTTGTTATACGCAAATTCTACCAATGGTAAAAATTATTCCCATCGTTTATGTTGATCTATCACATACATTCAAATCATATCTTCTAAAATTTTATTCGTTCTTTTAGTTTGTCCATCTGTTTATGGGTGATATGTTGTACTAAAATTTAATTGCATTCCCAAAGCCCATTGAAAACTAGTCGAAAAACATCCAGTGAAAACTGATCCTTGATCGAATATTATCTTTCTCGGTACACCATGTAATCTCACAATTTCATTAACAAAAATTCTATCTATGTCAGGTGCTTGATATGTTGTACAAACTAGAATAAAATGCACACTCTTCGTCCAAGTGTTGACGACTACAAAAATAGAATTGTGTTTCCTTTTCGTCAATGGAAATACAACAATAAAGTCCAATGATATAACTTCCCATTTCGATTCAGGAATCACATGTGGCCGTAATAACCCCGCTGAGTGTCTATGTTCAACCTTCACTTGCTAACATTCGAGACATCTTGCCACATAGTTAACTATCAGTTTTCTTTCCCTTCCAAAAGAATATTGGTTTAAGATATGCCTTCATTTTCGTGACTCCATGATGAGACATATACACCGCTCGATGAGCTTCATTCAAAATTAACTTTCTCAATTCGTCATTTGGTGGTACAAAAATTATGCCATTATACCTTAGTAGTCCTTCACTGTCCAAAGAATAACCCTCATATCTAGGTATCATCATGGCATCTAGTCTGATATTGTATTTTACTTCCTTTTACCATTCGTCATCAATGTGTAATGCAAAAATATTTTCTCAAAGATTCGTCTTTAGTGGTATTACTGAGAAAATGTGAGGTCTCTGACTTAACACATCTGCCACTCTGTTGACCATTCCTTTAATGTACATGATCTCAAAATCATACTCACTTAAAATTTCTAACCAACGTCATTGTCATGTGTTCAAATCACTCTACGTAAAAATGTGTTGCAATCCACTGTGATCAGTTTTCAACTCGAATTTTCGTCCAATAAGATAGTGTCTCCAAAATCTCAAGGCATAAAAAATCGCTAATAATTCCAAATCGTGTGTTGCATAATACTCGTTATGCCTTCTTAGTTTCCTTGAAATATTTGTGATAAATCGACCTTCTTACATTAGTACTCCACCCATTCCTTCCTTGAATGTGTTCGTGCATACTAAGAATTCCTTGTCCATATCAAGAACTTTTAATATCGGTGTTGTTGTTAGTAATTATTTAAGCTTCTAAAATGCTTGAGCGCATTTCTCTGACCATACAAATTTCTTATTCTTCTTTTGCAGTTCTGTAATTGGATTTGTTATTTTTGAAAAACCCTCGATGAAACGTCGATAGTAACCTGCTAATCCCATAAAACTATGTACCTCTTGTATGTTCGACGATATTGTCCATTCCATAATAGCCTCTACTTTTGTTGGATCCACAACGACACCTTCTCTAGAAATAGTGTGTCTCAAATAGTGAATCTTCATCGGGTAAAAAGAACACTTCGACAACTTTCCATACAACTTGTTTTCTCTTAAACATTGTAAAACTAATCTCAGATGTTCATCGTGCTCTTATTTCATCTGACAGTAAATTAATATATCATCAATAAATACTTTTACGACCTTGTCCAAGTACTCACAGAATACCCCATTCATTAAAATCATGAAAACACCAGGGGAACTTGTCAATCCAAATGGTAATATAGTAAATTCATAATTTTTTATCAAATAAGGAAAATACAGTGGCTCCCTTCATTTGATCAAATAAGTCATCAATTCTCGGTAACATGTATTGATTCTTGATCGTGGATTTGCTTAATTGAAGATAGTCAATGCAAATCCTCCACGATCCATCCTTATTTCTTACAAAAATTAATGGCGCACCCCACGGTGATACACTTGGACGTATAAGTCCCAAATCCAACAAATCCTTCAATTGCATATTTAACTCTTGCAATTCAGGTGCTGACATCCGATAATGAATTCTTGCAATTGGTTCAATTCCAGGTTTTAAATCTATAGTAAATTCCAATTCTCTTTTCGATGATAAACCTGGTAGTTCTTCAGGAAAAACATCAGCAAACTTCGATACTATTGGAAATTATTCCAATATTTTAGCGTCACCCTTTTCATTAAGCGCTAAAATGAGATACAACTTACATCCCTTGCACATATTTTTCTTCAATTGTAGGGAAGTAATAAATCTTAGTGATACTCATTAGTTTCTTCCTACAATTTCTTTATTCTATCCAAAATCATCAATTAAGCTTAATCTTTTCATCTTACAATTAAGTATCACGTCGTGCAATTCTAACCAATCCATTCCAATCACAATATCGTAGGTTCCCAAGATGGTGACAAAAAGGTTTACACTTGCGATGAATATACCCAAATCGATAAAACAATCTTTAACCTTTCCTCCAACTTTTTGCTTGGCTCCAGATGCCATTTATACATATCTAAACTTGTCTTGTTTGACTACCTTCACCTTAATTCTTTTGAGTGCAGCACGAAAAATAAAACTCTCAGTAGCTCCTGGATCTATCAAAATATTAAATTGTTGATATATTATCATACCTGAAGTCTCTAGCACTGTAGGTTGATTCTCAGCTTGGCGGTTATTAATCGTTGGATGAATCCTATGGGCCTTTCCCAGATCTCCTACTCTCATTTGTCATGCTGATCCATAATTTCTCTCCTTTTCAATAGGAAAATGTCTCTGATAGTGTGGCTCTCCACAAGTCCAACATTCATTCTTAGGGCTGGTGTTCCTAGTTCTAGAGGAATAATCAATTGGTATAGGGTTATGAGGTCCTGCTTTGTTTTGCATAATCGATCTATGTTTTTGTTGTTGTTGAGGATGACGTGGCTACTGCTTCGATGGTTCTCTATATATATTCCTTCGATTGTTATCATGTCTACATGGTGTATAAAATAAAGGTCCTCTGGGTGTATCACAGTGCCCAAAATTCTATCTAATGGGTGTCTACTGTTGCGATGCTCTTTATGGCATTTGTCCTATCTACCTAGAAGGATTTCTACCTTGACCCCCACTACTCAACTCTTCTTCATTAATACAATCCTTTTGTACTTAATCGTGCAAATTCTGAGGCATTAGGATCCTCACCTTAGCACGAATGTTGTAGTTTATACCAAACAAAAACTTATTCACTTTTAACTTTTCAGTGTTCAAGTGCAAAGCATATCTAAGGAGCTCCATAAATCTAGCCTCATACTTAGGTATTGTATGACTTCCCTTTCATAAGGTGTTGAATTCATTAAGTTGGCACTCAATAAACTCATCATAAAAGTACCTCTCTCAGAAATGCTCCTCGAACAATTCCCAAGACACTTATTCAACGGCCATAGTCAGTTGTGGAAAGAGTGTCTTCCACCAAAGAAGTGCACTCCCTTTCATTTGAAATAGCTTCATGCAAACTTTTATGTTGGAGGTATAATTGCGAAATGAAAAACCCTTTACCATATTCTCCAACCAATCTTTGGTGGCTAAACCGTTCATGGAACCCCAGAATTCAAGAAATTTTACCTTCTCAAGTTTTCTATGCACATTACCACTAACTACAGGAGGGAAATTAGAACCCTCATTGGACATAGACTCCCTATCCTCATCGTCATCAATGTGATTTATCAACATCTATGACATCCTCTGAAAATACCTCATCATACCCATGACATCTCCCACAAAAACTTGTTGTTGCTCGACAGTTTTCTCTTCTCCCTATGGAGTAGATCCATCAAGTGTATATGTACTTGGAGGAGCCATGCCTCTTCCTCCCACACCCCAACACCCACTCATTCTCCGTCCTCTCACCATGATACCCGCATAAAACAATTTCAAATGATATTAGCGATATACCTTAATGTAAAAAAAATCTTTGGAATTTGTAACGAGTCCTATGTCACAGAGTAGAACCCTACTCTGATAACATATGTAATGACCCACCTTATCTAAACCTCATTAAGTGAGTAAAAAATTAATAACCATTATTACATTAATCACAATTAGACTTTACAATCCACGCCCATATATATATATATATATATATCATTGATTAAATTAATACGATACTTGTGCCAACTGCAATTTAGTTCATCAAGAACTTCTTAGACATAACACACTAAATAAAAATCTATATAATAATCGTGACAACTAGTAAAAGTAAGCATCTATCCACTTTACCAAAAGATGCACATTTTGCACCTTAAACAAAATTCCTAAAGCGCAGAGTAGTAAATATAATTCCAAAATTCATTAATAAAAATCATTAGTGTCACTTTGCTATCTAATCTCAATTCAAGATCCATTCTAATTGTCAGTATATCAGAGATTACAAATTCACATCTCCACCAATTGTTAACATGACAAGACTACCAATCCTTGCAAAATAGTCTAAAACAAAATTTCAATTACTCATATATATATATATATATATATATATATATATATATATATATATATATATATT
>JASDQU010375096.1:148548-158686 GCA_032191745.1 Picea mariana | reverse complement strand
TTCTTCCACATTATATAATACATTGGCATGTTTCTTTCTCATAAAATCATTCTCATTTTATTACATGACTCCTTGATCACATGTATAAGATTTCATTGAGTATACTATTGTTTCTTTCACTTTGGTTGGTTTGTGTCATTGCATATCCAATATCACAAGAGCACCAGAGCGAAGCAAGGACAACAAATATATAAGGAAGAGATATGTTGAAAAGTCAACAATAAATGTGTGTCTAATTTATTTTTCCCTTAAATAAATTGGACAATAAATATTAATCTATTATCTCATAATTACTTGAAAATAGTTAACTGAAATGGAAAATCAGTTAGCTATAGGAAATTTGAGTTCAAAGGTTGGTTGGTGGGACATGCAAGTCAAATTAGTTGTAACTGAGTGATTCGAAGTTGTAACAGAGTTGGATGTGTAGTTATGTGAGTTGTAAAGTAGTTTAACTTAGTTAAGTGAGTTAAGATCAGTTGTACTAGTTGTAAATGAACTTACACTAGTGAGAGATTAGTGAATTAATTATTAATTAATTCACAATCACTGATCTCACATGCAACTGAATATTTACCATTGTTAACTACATGCATGTCAGATCCAGTGGAGACCCAATTGAGATAACAAGTGAAAGGGACAATTTGACTATCAATTGTGACATTAGTGAGTGCACTCATGCAACCACACACACAGTGGATATTCCCATAAGGAATTCACAGCCTAATAAAGAGGAATTCGAATTCATTTGTAGGTTTTCCATTAGCAGGGATTGGGCAAAGGAGGCAAGCTGTCTGGAGGCAGTAAATTGGCACATGCATTTGCCAATTTTTTCATCATAGTGTGAGACGATTGTATACTGTACTGAGAGCTCTTGGATTAGAGTTTTGTATGAGATTGTTTCATGATCCATGATATATACATAATATATGATAGTGGGGTTTTTAGCTTTATGCTTTCCCGATAAAAACATCTATGTTATGTGTGATTGATCTTTCTTATTGATATTGCAATTGGCGATCGTGTTTTAAATTCCGCAAGAATTTTTTTAGAAGGGATTTTGTATTTAAAAGTGGCATATAATTGTTAGATCAAGAGAATATAGGAAACAAATAATTTATATTGAAATTTCTACACGGTATCAGAATGCAGAAGATTGCAAAAGATGAGTTTGTGACTGGATAGAATTTGAATTTGCAGAAAGACTTTCTTGGTGCTACAATTGATTCAAGATTGAAATGGATTTCAATGGCTTGAGGTTCGAGTGTGCACTCGAGGAAGATCGAAGTATATTGCTTGGAAGGATAGGATGGAGGCAGTACTCAAAGACAATGTCTTGAAGGAATTCATTGACAGAGATGTTCCTAAGCCATATGCTGCAAATCTTGATGCATGGCAAAATAAAGTGGCAAAGGCAAGGAGGATCTTGTTGGAGGGAGTACGATACCACATTGTCTCAAACCTCCATGGGAAATCCACACCATATGCAATGTAGAAGCCTTTGACAGATCTATTCCAAAACAACAACGACCATAGGAAATTGGCGCTCAAAGATAAACTTAGGAAGATCAAGATGGAGAAGGGCGACTCCATTCCAAAATATCTCATGAAGTTTGTCCAATGTCAGGATGAGATGGGGAGTGTGGGAATAATAGTCACTAATGATTATTTGGTGATCTTGGCTCTCCTAGGACTTCCTAAGAATTGGAAAAGTTATCAAGACTCTGTCAATGAAAGGGAAAAATTGCCAAATTGGGAACAACTATGGTCGGATTTGGTGCAGGAGGAGTTTAGGCAGAACACCAGAGATGGATCTTCATCAAAGCATGATGATGAAGAGGATTTTTCTTTGGCTTCCAAGGCAAGGAAAGGGAAGGGGAATAAATTCCATTCAAAATCTGAGTCTAAAGTCAAGAAGCTAGCTTTGTCCAAAGTGAAGTATTTTCACTGTAACAAACATGGGCATCTCGCTAGTAATTGTCCGCAGAAGAAGGAGAACAAGAAGGTTGTTGGAGTTGTAGTTGGTGAGGACCTTGCCTTGCAATTTTAACTTGACTTCTCCTTGATCGCATGCATGGCATCAAGTGCATTGGGATCTATGTGGTATTTGGATAGTGGTGCTTCCTTCCACATGATGGGAGATAAGGAGCTTTTCAGTGACTTGGAGGAGAAAGATCTCAAAATGCATATTGAGATGGGAGACGATGGACGATACAATGCGACTGGAATTGGTACCATTACCTTTCAGAGGGATTCAGGTAAACCATTTCAATTGAAAGATGTTATGCATGTTCCAGGCCTGAAGAAAAACTTGGTCTTAGTCGCAATGTTGGAGGACAGAGGCTACGACGTTGTTTTCAACGATGGAAAATATTTTATGCGATATAAAACAATGGGTCAAGTCAAGAGGATAGGGATTCGAGTTAAGAATATCTACAAGATGGAGGTAGATGGTTGTGTTGCCATGATGGGCAAAGCAGAAAAAGTGGTGATCCGGGATGAGGGCGAATTATGGCACAAATGATTGGCCCATCTTCATCATGGAGCCTTGAAAATCATGCAACAAATATCTATTGGACTTCCAATGGGAACACTTGCTCAGTTAGATCAGTACAAGGGTTTCACCATGGGGAAGTATGTAAAATCCACCTTTCATGAAAAGGAGAACTGTGCTTTGTTGATCCTGGAGAGAGTTCACACAGATGTGTGTGGACCATTCTTGGTTGCTTCAACAACAAAACATAAGTATTATGTTATTTTTGTTGATGAATTTTCTCGTAAATGATGGATCTTATTCATGCAGAAGAAGGATCAAACGTTCTCAAATTTCTGTGAGTTTAAAGCATTGGTGGAGAAAGAGTCAGGGAAGCAAGTGAAGGCTTTGAGGAGAGATAATGGTGGAGAATACATCTCTAACGAATTCAAATAATTTTGTAGCAAAGAAGGAATTCGATGAGAACTCATAGCACCTCATAACCCACAGAAAAATGGGGTCACTAAGAGGAAGAACAGAACGATCGTGGGTGAAAAATGAGTGATGTTGCATGATCATGGCCTACCAATGCATTTGTAGGCGGAAGCATGCAATACTATGGTTTATGTGCAAAACCATTGTCCTCATAGAGTACTTGGCATGAGTACACCTGAAGAAGCTTTCATTGGTAAGAAACCTGATGTTTCACACTATAATATTTTTGGCTCATTTGTTTATGTGAATGTGACCAAGGATGCTAGGAAGAAGCTGGAACTGACTATTGAAGTTGGAATATTTTTGGGGTACATAGAAACACCCCATAATTATAGTGTGTATTTGTCAAATATTAGAATGATTGTTATGAGACGGGATGTAAAATTTGATGAGGGGAAAGCCATGCGGTTGTCGCTTGAGAGGGAGCTAGACTTGCATGCAAAGGAGGAACTGTTGGTTCCCAAAGATAAGTCTAAAGATGTGGATCAGCCACATGAGGAGGTTCATGGAGTGGAGGAAACCACTCATGCAGATCCATCCATCTGAAATGGTAGAAAGCGCACCACAGAAGATGATAGATTGAGACTAGATGCTACACAGAATGTAGGAGCCCCTACTTCACAGCACAGACAGAGACAATCTCCTGGTCAATTTACTGGATACATGGCTCTCATGAGAAAATGTATTGTGACTGAACCATCTTCCTTTCAGGAAGCAGTGCAGGATCCCACTTGGGTTGATGCAATGGTGGAGGAGTATGAATCCATTGTCAAAAACATTTCATGGGAAATTGTCCCAAGAATGGTCGACAAATCAGTGGTAGGTTCAAGATGGATCTACAAGGTAAAGCAAGTTGTTGATGGGAGTGTTGAGAAATACAAGGTTAGATTTGTGGCCTGGGGCTTCTCACAAATTGAGGGGATAGATTATGATGAGACCTTTTCACCTATCGCAAGGTACTCTTCCATAAGATCCATCTTTTCTCTCTCAGCGCAGATGGGCTAGCACATTCATCAGATGGATGTAAAAAATACATTTATCAATGGGATCATTGAGGAATAAGTTTACATAGAGAAGCCTAAAGGATTTGAGATCTTCAAAAGTGAGTTGCATGTGTGCCAACTCAAAATAGAATTGTATGGGCTGAAGAAAGCACCCCATGCTTGGTACACTCGGATAGACAGCTATTTCACCAGACTGGGCTTCACCAAAAGTGAAGCAGATGAAAACCTATACCAAATTGTGGTGGAGGGTAAGATTTTAATCATTGTTCTTTATTTTGATGATTTAATACTGACTGGTGATGACCAATTGATACACTCATGCAAGGAAGATCTTTCAAAAAAGTTCAAGATGAAGGATATGGACCTCCTTCATTATTTCCTTGGGTTGGAAATATGGCAGCGAGATGGTGAACTTTTTGTGTCTCAAGGAAAGTATGCAAGGGAGATACAGGGTCAGTTTCACATGGAGGGTTGTAAACCCATGGATACTCCTCTTCCAGGAAACTGGAGGAAAGAGGATGCTACTTTTGGAGAGGTAGTGGATGCTACTATCTATCGACAATTAATGGGCTCGCTAATGTATCTAGTAAACACGAGACTAAACATTTGATATGCGGTTAAACAGTTGAGTCAAGCGATGGTTAAGCCTGACAAACTCTTTTGGAGGGTGGGAAAGCATGTCTTGAGATACCTCAGGGGCACATATGAGTATGGCTTATGGTATAGACAGACGGATGAGGTGAAATTGCATGGCTTCATGGATGCAGGTTGGGCGGGCAGCCCAATGGACAGAAAGAGCACATTAGGGGGGATATTTAGTATCGGATCTATAGTTGTTTCTTAGTACAACAGGAAGTAGAGATCTGTGGCACTCAGTTCAGTGGAAGCAGAATACATGGTAGCAAGTCAAGATGCATGTGAGGCTATTTGGATGAGAAATATCTTGGTTGGTTTGTTTGGTTCTCATTTAGATCCGACAGTGATTCATTGTGATAATAAGAGTTTCATTAAACTCTCTATTAATCCCGTGTTTCATGATAGATCTAAGAATATAGATATCCGGTATCATCATTTCAGAGATTGTGTGTAGCGAAAGATCATGTAGCTTTAGTAAATTCCTATGGAAGATCAGGATGCAGACATTTTGATGAAGGCGCTCACCAAGAGAAAATTCAAATACCATAGAGACGGGATTGGGGTGAAGGATAATCCATTTCTTGTTGAGAGGGAGTGTTGAAAAGTCAACAAGAAATGTGTGTCTAATTTATTTTTCCCTTAAATAAATTGGACAATAAATATTAATCTATTATCTCATAATTACTTGAAAATAGTTAACTGAAATGGCAAATCAATTAGCTATAGGAAATTTGAGTTCAAAGGTTGGTCGGTGGGACATGCAAGTCAAATCATTTGTAACTAAGTGATTCAAAGTTGTAACAGAGTTGGATGTGTAGTTATGTGAGTTGTAAAGTAGTTTAACTCAGTTAAGTGAGTTAAGCTCAGTTGTACTAGTTGTAAATGAACTTACACTAGTGAGAGATCAGTGAATTAATTATTAATCAATTCACAATCAATGATATCACATGCAACTAAAGATTTACCATTGTTAAATACATGCATGTCAGGTCTAGTGGAGACCCAGTTGAGATAACAGGTGAAAGGGACAGTTTGACTATTAATTGTGACATTTGTGAGAGCACTCATGGAACCACACACACAGTGGATGTGCCCATGAGGAATGTGCATCCTAGGCAAGAGGAATTCAAATTCATTTGTAGGTTTCCCATTAGCAGGGATTGTGCAAAGGAGGCAGGTTGTTTGGAGGCAGTAAATTGGCACATGCATTTGCTAATTTTTGCATGATAGTGTGAGACGATTGTATATTGTACTAAGAGATCTTGGATTAGAGTTTTTTATGAGATTGTTTCATGATCCATGATATATGCATAATATATGATAGTGGGGTTTTTAGCTTTATGATTTCCCAGTAAAAACATCTGTGTTATGTGTGATTGATCTTTCTTCTTGATATTGCAATTGGCAATCATGTTTTAAATTCCACAAGAATTTTTGTAGAAGTGATTTTGTATTTAACAGTGACATATAATTGTTAGATCAGGAGAATCCAGGCAATACATAATTTGTGTTGAAATTTCTACACAATATTCAAAGGTATGTCATTCATCTCTTGTTTAATTGTAAATTCGATGATTAGAGCTTAGGGAAAGTGCCATGTCTTGTCTTGTTTTGTTCTAGTTTCGTAGTGAAGCTAGGGGGATTGATTTGTGTTTTCACTTAACAATTATCCTGATAACACCCCGCACATATATCAGAGATCTATAGAAAAGGAAACACCCTTGTCTATAGAACCCTGGATTACCTAACCTTTGGGGATGGAAAAAAAACCAGAACATGCAAGATCTATTTCCGCGCAATTGTCTTCTGGATCCTGTTGGCACCATTATTTGAGACCTATTCCATTGGATTTCTCTCTTCCCCCTTATCGCAGTCATACCTATCATTTTTCAAAAAAAAAAAAAAAAATTGTGGACCCAACACCCTTATTTGGGCTTTACCCCATTGGATTCAACTCGTCGCCCTGATCATTGTGATACAATTCACCCATAACCCATTTTCTGTGTGGTCCTACCCACCCCTTTTTGTGTTCCCTCGTCATCATGGCCCATACCCGTAGCCAATGCTTGGAATCTCGCTTCACTACCTTTCACTCTAATTTCACAGAAACCCAACAAGAAGTGCGACTTCTCGGTGCCAATATTGCCACCATCAATCAAAAGATGCATTCCTCCATCACTACCTCAATCATGAAACTCAAATAAGAGCTCAAACAAGACATTACTACCAATCTTGAATCTTTCGCTACAATGATCTGCACCAAGCTACATATCCATGTAGATATTCCCCTATCTGACCCACCTTTGCATACCAAAGGTGAAGCTTCTTCTCATTCCCAGAATTTTCAATCCCATCATTTTCAACGTGACCTATGCCTTCCATGTGTGGATGTGACAAATTTGATGGATCATATCCCACTGGGTGGGTAACTCAAATGGAAAATTATTTCTCTTTGTATGGTATTATGGATGAGTTGGCAAAACTCTGATATGGTGTTCTCCATATAGATCGAGAATGTTGGCAATGGAGAAAAAATTCCCTCCAAGGGTATGTGGATTGGACACACTTTGTGGTAGATATTTATGAATGCTTTGGCACTAACACAAACCATTTATGTCATTTGAAAAAGTTGAAACAATCTGGAACAGTGGAAGGATTTATAGCTGCTTTTGAGCAAATGGATTTTCGTAAAGAGGGCATGTCTGATGATTTTTTCCGAGAATGTTTTATCAGTGGCCTCAAGGATGAGATTTGTGCTCATGTCATCATGGCTCAACCTTAGAGTTGGGTGGAAGCTACTAAAAGAGATAAGGAAACACAACATGTTGTCTCTACTCAAAACTGCAAACCCTCCTTTATTCCTCGCACTAAACCAGTAACTCCCACTCCCCCTTCTACTCCACTAAATATCCAAAAATTGACCAGGGATGAAATGGTTGAATGCCAACTCAAAGGATTTTGTTATAATTGTGATGACAAATACTTTTTGAGACACAAGTGTAAGAAACAAAATATTTTTATGGGCATCTCGAAGGATGTTTCATAAGAGGATGTTGAGGCTCCCATTGTGTCTGTGTCACCCGAACCCACTTACATAACCCCTCCCTCAGACCCTCCCTAAGTAGAACTATTCATTTACCTAAATTCTCTCACTGGCTTCTCTGCTCCACAAACCCTCAAGCTAATTGGTTGCATCAAGCATCGGAAGGTCATCATTCTTGTTGATAGTGGAAGCACCCATAATTTTATTCATCGCCACATTTCCCAAGAAACTAATTGCTATATCCGTGCAATCAATAATTTCCAAATCATGATTGCCAATGGTGGGTCCATGAAATGTGGAGGGTGTTGTGAAAATGTGCGTCTCAAAATTGGTCAATACCATCATAAATCTCATATGTTTTCTATCGACATGAGTGATTATGACATTGTGTTGGGTGCAGAATGGCTAAGGACTTTGGGTCCCATTCTCATGGATTTTAAGGAATTAACCATGCAATTTGACCAGGAGGGCCAACAATATAAAATCCAAGGAATCATGGTCGGTTCCCCAGAGATCATTAGTTCCCATCGCATGGAAAATCTACTCAAAAAAGGTTATTCTGTCATTATTTCCTAACTCCATGCCATACAAGCCACTGAGACACCCTCTGTTTCGTAGGACCTCCAATCCATCCTCTCTAAAAATCAAGTGTTTTTTTCCACTCCCCAGGGAATCCCTCCTTTTTGTGGTGTTCATGATCATTCCATTACCCTTGTCCCAGGAAGCCTTCCTCCCAATATCCATCCCTATCGTCACCCCTTTTCCCAAAAAAATGAAATTGAGAAAATGGTTCAAGAAATGCTCAACGCATGTTTTATCTGCCCTAGTACGAGCCCCTACTCTTCTCCTATGGTCATGGTCATTAAGAAATAAGGTTCTTGGCACATGTGTCCTAACTTTCGCGCCCTCAATAAACTCACCATTAAGTGCCAAACCCAAACCACCATTAAGTGCCAAAACCCAAACTCACCATTAAGTGCCAAACCCAAACCACCCTTCCCTAGTTGGATGAAGAAGGCTCCATTTGGATACATCCAAAAGAATTTTTGGACCAGCGTGAGCATTTTCTATGTCAGCACACCATCAAGGAAGTGTTAGTCCAGTGGAAAGATACAACTCCAATAGATGCCACTTGGGAACCTGCTACCATTCTGCAACAATTTACTCATCTCAAGCCTTGAGGACAAGGTTGTTTTTTAAGGGGGAGGACATGTTAGGGACCTAACCCCTCACGTAGGTAGAATAATATATTTCCATGTAATAAAAGTAAATATTAATAAGGCCTAGCAATAAGGAAGAATAAGTCAAATGTAAGGAGATCTAATAGAAGCTTCCTCTTCTAGAAGGATCTTCCTCTAGATTGTTCTTTCCATAGACATATTTAGTATAAATAGGAGTAGAGGGTATGAGAATTTTTGTCTTGGATATTAATGTAATAAATCTTTTCCATGCTGAAGGTTTTTCCCTCGAAGAGGCAAGTGAACATTGCTCTCAGTAATCAAAGTGCTCTTTCTGGTGTTATTCTGGTATTATTCTGGTATTATTGTGGTGTTGTTCTGGTTATATCATTGTTTATCTTCCATTTCTAGATATTTATTTTTGTTATGCATACTATTTTATATCTGGAATATTACAGAACCACATGAATTCCATGTGGCAGTGAGGTAAAAAAGGTGAGTGAAGACTTAGGAAACTTCGGGATGCCATAACTTTTGATCTAGAACTCAAATTTAAGTATGGTTATAGGCATTGGAAATCTATCGAATAGAAGAATCCAATCAATAGGTTAGAGAGAATAATAAAATAAAAGAGAGAAAGTGCTCAATAAATAAATGGAAGAGTAAAAATGGGAATAATATCAAAGGATTCCCCTGCATGCATCTCAAGGATGGAGCAATCGTGAAAAAGGATATCATTCTAACATGTTCCTACAGCCACAGAAAGAGAGGAAATTAGTTATACGATTTAAAATACATTCAACAACACATGAGAAACATAATATTTCCTTTCCTTTAGGAAAATTTATAAACAAGTACTAAAAGTGAAGAAAATGAGGAGGAGAAGTTTTTCGAAGGTAATCATCTATGATCTAGATTAAATAACTCTCATGATAAATTCATGCACCTAATATCCAACACATAGAATGGATTAGTGACTGCATGATTAAAGTCTAAGAGTTGTCCAATATATGAGAGTATAAATATGAAGATGTTAGGCACCACATGCTAGCACGGGTATGTAGAATTTGAATAAGTAACTCAGAAAAAAGATTAATAACTAGCATCAAAGTCATTCAAGACATGTGCTAGATTATCGAACCACACGGTCACATAAGAGTCATGAAGACATCCAAAATCATGAGATCAAAAGAGGCAATCAACCACTATCAAAGACCATCATCAATCAATACCAAACCCCCAAACTACCCCGAGGTAGGAAAAGAAGTAGCATAGGCTCCAATAGTAGAGGATTAGGCAATAGGATCAAAAT
>JASDQU010375096.1:114348-127608 GCA_032191745.1 Picea mariana | reverse complement strand
TGATTTGAAGGGAAAATTCATCACCCCACACAAAAATATTTAACAATGATTTGCTGAGAAAATCATCACGCTTTTGAACACAAAGATTTTTACTTAAAGTGTTCTTCAACAATCACCTAAATCTATAGATTAGTGATTTAATTATGAAGTTGGCTAATATTCTTGTATAAAAAGGTTTAAAAATGGGATATTTCATTTTAAGAGCTATATAAAAAGGCTTAAAATGAGATATGTCATTTTAGGAGCTAAGACTACCCACATCTTTAAAGGATATGAACGAATTAAGTTATATTGGCAATGTTCAAAAACACCTCCTCACCAACACTCTGAGAAATATGTGATATCTAACCACATCATTAAAGGCTAAGAGCTAAGATATATGTTTTTTTAATGAAATAAACAATGTTTAAAAGCTCCTCTCTGTCACCAAGGTTAACTAACAACTAGTGGGCTTGGATTTAAAGTAACTTGAGATTAAATAATTTTTCGGCAAACAATAAGCAATGCCATTTAATGTTCGGCACACTTTCTTGTATACCAATCTGATCCAAGTGTGTACACAACATCTTTAATTGTTCTATGTTTTTTTTGTTTTATTTTACATGAAATTTGGTGAGAATCTATTGGATTTCTATATTTGAGTTGTTAATTCTGTATAATCAGAATACTTTTCAGCAGACTAAATCCATTTCTAAATTCATAAATGCAATTTAAACAACAACAAATTTAATTTTATACAGACTCAATATTATTGCAAAAAAAATACCAAAAATATGAATCGTCTTCAAGGTAGTTACATAATGGGTAGTTGCGATACATAAATTAATCGTCGATCTATGTTATTCTCATGACGTTGTACCTTGCATGATTGATCTATGTCATTCTCATTATTGGAGCCGCCTTTTACAAGTGGTTGAAATAAAATTCTTCCAATCAAAAGTTTACATTGACATGCGAAGTGGAGATAGCCGTTATAGTCCTAAGTCACCGTCTCCTAACCATTAAGAGACTCTATCACTTTTATTACCTCGCACTATTGTGCTTCGGGAGTTACAAGTCGCAAGGTTTCCAAACTCTGATATGCGAAGTCGTGAAACGGTTTCAAAAGTTCACCCAGGTTAGTGTTAGGGGTAAGTCACTTTAAACCCTAGTTAATCACTGTCGGGGTTTCGCGACTCTGTGATCGCTCTCCCAAGAAACTCTACCTCCGTAGCCCCAAGTCACGAAGTCACGATTTTTATTAACTACGCATGGGTTAATTAAGAACTTAAGTCATATCACGATTTTTTAACTAAATCGTGCCATCATGATTTCGGGTATTTTGGACTCCAAGACTAGGAACGAAATTATCCGAGATGACGAACGTCGAAAAGAGATTTCGAGAGTTGAAAGTACAAATTTAAGCGAATTAACTAAATTAATTAATGCCTTAAAGGACCTTTAATGTATGTAGCCTACATATGAGATTTTTTAATGTTTCCACATTTCTTTATTATCACAAATCTTTTAAGCATTTATGGCATTGATATGAATCTTTATGAGTTAATGGAAAATAAGATCTCGTTTCATGCCTAAATCTTTCCATTAAACGATTTGACCGTTCAATTTTATTTCTATTTTGCGCGCAGAGTTGTTTTTTCAACGGGATAACTTCTTTTTTTATTTACAATTCTTACTACAAGAGATCTGAACACAGAGTTTTCTATCATGGATCCACAAAAGGCATCCAAGGCGTTTGCTGAGAGTTCAGGTCAGGGCTCAGATGTTGTTTCTGATACTTCACCCTGAAGTATTAATACTGTCAAAACTTGTACATACATCTCTGACATTCTTCAGTCCGAATCGGTGAATTGTTCAGATGATTCCAGCGATAACGAGAAGGATGATTTGGCCACCAAATACAAAATCATCATTCAAGCAGAGATGCAAAAAATAGCGGCAAGGCCATGGCTCCTTCCCTATTATGATATGATCAGATGGGTGCTAGACCATGTGGATATCCTGACCAAGATTATCATCAGTGAATAGAAGGTGACAGTTGGGACTTTTAGACTGGAACATTTACAAGCAATGTATCAGATGTCACCCACACCAAACTTCGCATACAATGCCAAGTTTCTTGAAGGTTTTAAGGAGAAAGAATGCGAGAAATATGGCAAAACCTTGCCTAAGATGATCAAGGATTGGGTTTCACACCCTACAAAATTCAGGGCAGATTCTAATGGTATTTATTCAATCTCCTCTTTAGAGCCACCATTCAGGTATATAGCAATGATGGCCTGTAGGTTGTATGGGAGGGAGGACACCACACATTTTCTCCTCCTGTGGGTGCCACTGATTTATACAATCCCTGAATTTTGTTCATTCGACTGGGACAAACTATTTTCATACATTCTAACCCATCGAATTACCAAATATCAAGCGTAGAAGGTGAGCAAGAAGACAACCTCATTTTTCATGTCCGCCTACGTCATGGACTCTATTTGTTTCATGACGCCTTTCCCTCTAATGAGATGGAGCTGGACTCCGTCTAATGTTGAGCCTATCCATGTCTATCAATCGAAAATTTGGGAGTATAAGGCCACATAATTCATATACGATATTTTCAATTGTTTAATGGTATCGATGCATGTCTCCATCTTCGATAACCCACCGCCCAGGATTTCATATAGCATCGCTGCCAACTTGAGTAATGTGATTGACTAGTATGTAGAAGCAGAATTTTCATACATCAAGGTTTTCGACGCCTCTGTTCCCCCATATTCTCTACCACTATTCATGCCGGATAAGCTGGTATGCCATGAAATCGCCAGGAAAACCATGCTCGGTGGCATAAGTAAAGAACTTAAAGGTTTTTCAAAGAAGGTATGGCCGCCCTTCCCCATTCATTTTAATACATATTCCTTATTAGATTTTGGACACACCAAAGCCGAGGCTACAGCCTTGGAGGAATTTAAATTGGTCAACATCGAGTTCAGGAAACATGACCCACATAAGGTCATGAGTAATCACATGGAGAGTTGTGGCTTGAAAAGATACGAACATGAGCACTCGCCTCATGATGGCATATTCTGAGGTGCGAGATCCTATGCCGAGGTCTTAAGATGGATTCAAGCCATGTCGCCTAGGGAGATGGCCGATTTCTTCAAATTTCAGGAACACCGACGGAGATGCCTTCCTCTAGTTTTACAAGGTAAGAACCCACAGACTGCAGATATACAGCAAACGGAAGCCAAGGTTTCAAAAGATTCAGATCCTGACCAAGAGGAAAATCAGGAAAATAAAAAGGAAACTGGGGACCCGAAATAGGAAGATGAGATCCCCAACCCATCAAACAAGCCAGCCATGGTCGTTACCCCAGAAAAACCATCCAAGGAAATCGACAGTCCCATCGTGTCTATCACTCCCCTACAGTCTACAAAGGGGACCACCAATGCGGGATGGATTTTCGGCGAAGAGATAACACCCATTACTATATAAGAGTTGCCTCTGAATGATTTCTTCTTCGATAAGAAGAGAAAGGTCGTTGTGAAGCAGGATCTTTACCGAGAAGCGGGCACAGTAGCCAAAAAATTTAAAATCCTAGCAGACGGGAAGGCCATGAAAAAGGAGGAATTCGCCACCTAGATAGCAGGGACGTTGGGGGATTTTGCTACAGCCAACCAATTTTCCGTCGGATCTCTAAAGGAACAGTTAAAGTGGAAGAACTGTTTGATCAGAACATTGGAGGCTAAGCTAGCTACAGCAGAGGAAAATGCCAGAGATCATATGAACAAAGGTCTAGAGCAAGAAAGGGCAGTCGATCAAAAGGAAATCGAGTGGCTCAGATCCGATCTGGAGAAAGTACATCAATCGGCCCAGACCAGCCAAGCTCAGGTAAGCCAGCAAGAAGAACCGATTAGGCAGTTACAGGTAAAGTTGAATTCTACCGAGAGCTAGGTTATAGATATTGGGATATTCAAATCCGAAGCCATTGAAATCCGAAAAAGTGTGTCAGTAGCTCAGCAAGATTTACTTGCTAAAGTGGAGGCCATCCAAAACCATTGCCAGACCATTGACCAAGTATTGGAAGACATTTTTTTGAGAGAAAGAGAAGCTGGGGCAGCTTGGGTCGCTTTCCAAAAGGATGTTATAGCCACGATGAGAAAAGAAATGGTCAGTAGTTCCAGGATTTCCATTCAAGAGTAAACTAGAGGTAATATCTTGCTGAAGGCGTGGGAGCATAATATATCCGAAAGAAGAGAACGAGCAAAAGAAATGAGAAACTCTTATAAAGAAACTTTCGGCTTGATAAATGAAAGTTTGTTGGATCTCGATAGGGAAAGAAGCACTGGGACACTGGGCTAGATCGATATAGCCAAGCGCCTACTCAATATCAAGGAGAACGAGGAAAAAGAGCAGGTTGAAATATCACAGATAACCCAGACTAATATAGTCCAAGTGGATAAATGGCTAATAAAACCAAGTGTACAGTTATGTTCTATCGTCACTGAAGACTGACAAGTAGGGGGAAGGTTTCCATAGTTAGCGAAGGATTGTTACGCTTTTGAGGCAAACAACCAAGCAGAGCCCTCTAGGTTGATAGCCCAGTTGGTGGAGAGGTGCGTCACTTGCACCAAGCAGGCGAAGGGTTAGGTTTCTGGTGCCAAATAATAACAAGTGTCTTCCTGTTCTAATTTTAGAACCCGAAGAGTAAAGAAAGGAAGGTTCTCTACCCGCATGAAAGAGGACAAAGACAAAGAAGCAAAACGCTTAAAATTCCCATTTTGTAACCTAAAACTTCAGGAATGATTGAAATTCAAATGTTTAGAAGTTTGTATAAATAGGCATTTTTGAAGAGAGAAAGAGGATGGACCTTTCTTGGCTGATTGTAATAGAGACTTTCTTCCTTTTGAAAATTAATACAAATCAATCTGAAGATTCCTAATTCCATGAAGACTGAGTTAGGAGTTTTGTTTTCTCTGTTATCTTACATTAAATTTCATTTCGCATATATATTTCTAATGAATGCTTAGCTACAATTTAGTGCAACTTCTACTATGGTGACCAACTTTTTAGTCGTCTAATCGCTTGCAGTTTTTCCTCTGTATCAGCTATCAGTAGGTACAAGACCTATGAACTTTTTTAGATCTCTATATTTTATGCTTCGTCAGATTACTTCTTGTCTTTCTCTTCTTTTGTTTACAGGGAGAGATTCTCTCTTTATAGGAGCCTCGCATTGTCAACTGCTAATGTTTTCTCACATGTCATACATGATTATTTAAAAACTTAACTCAGTTATGGGATAAGGCCTTTGGTTTGTGTTCTACCTTTAACATCGGTTTTTGAAAGTTCTCTTTTATATGGTCAAAAAATTGAAGGAACTTTTTAAACCTCGAACTTTCTCTTCATTTTTTGTTCCTCCATGACTGTGCCCTTTGCAAGACAACCCAACATTGAACCCGGCCTATCGAATCGAAACCAACATTGCTTTGAACCTTTTTGACACCATACTTAAAACCGCCATCACCCAGGTCGAACTCAAACGTTCATGGGCCGTAATCAAATGGGATATAAGCATCCAGGAATGTTTGGAAGCGAGACAGAGACAACTTAGAAATCAATCTTAGCTTCCTTTTCCTGAAGGTTTTCTTTTCCCCTTTTTATCTTTTACTCACTTTCGGATGCCTAGACCCTGTACTTTCTATCCTTAAGTACAAACTCTGGAACAACATCTTTCTGGCGCGGTTGCCGAGGAATGAAGTTACGAAACCTTTCCCCTGGGAGAACAACATTTTTGCAAGTTTCTACCCTTTGATAGTGAACAAAGAGTGAACACCTTATAAAGGCTATTTTTATCATTCACTTGGTGACTCCACATCTAAGTAAGATTGCATCCAGTCGAAGGAACACCAGACAAAACCCATATGGTAAACAGACCACGCCCGTTTTCGATCTCGAAAAAATACTAAAAACAAGAGGTTCCCTTAAGCCAACCACTGCAGTCTACCAGCTTAGGTACCCACAACCCAAGGCTAAGATTCCTTTTGAATCTTTAACTTTGCACAAATCCCCCCCTAAAACCCTCAACCCAAATTTAGCTCTCCCTGAAGTTAAAGATGAAATTCAACCGACAACCTCTGGCGTACATAAAAGCAAAAATCCCGCATTAAAATTATCAGCGATCGATATCCCACCGACCCTTAGTTAGATTTTTTGACCTCACTGAGTCCTGAAGAGTATACCGTATACTCAGATTCCACGCCCTTGGGTTCCCCTAATTACATCTCTTGCAAGTCCGAGGAACCAAGTCCTCATGTCCCTTTGCACCCTTCTTCAGTTTTCTCATCTCTCAAAGAAGCTAAAGATTCACTTTTAGTATTTCAGAACCCTCTGTATAACGCACCGTTTTCCTATCCAATAGTATCGATGGCGTCCGCCGAAGGGGGAGGTGGAGGGGTTTTAGGAGGAGGAGGTGAAGGGGCTCTAGGAGGAGGAGGGGGGGGGCAAGGGCCACCCCCGCCTCCCAGATTTTTCGCTAAAGTAGCTATCAGATATGCACCTCTGGTCCTGCATGTCCCTCTTCACGACCTTCCTGAAAACTACATGAAAAAATTACCTAAATTTACAGGGGAAGGGCACTTGACCACAACCGAACATATAAATTTATTTGATCAGTTCGCAGATATCCTAGGTCTTGAACACAAAGACGTATATTCGAGGTGATTTGTTCATACTTTTGAAGGAAAGGTATGAACCTGGTTTCGAAGTCTACCCGCAGGTTCGATATTATCCTATGATGCCCTAGAAGACTCTTTTCTTAGACAATGGGGCGAAAGAAAAGACCATTTGTATTATTTGAGCGAGTTCGGGTCTTTAAAGAAAAAAAATTCAGAAACTATTATGGAATTCATTCAAAGGTTTAACAAGTTATATAATAAGATCCCAGTCGAAGTTAAACCATCCCAACCCGCAGCCAAGGTAACCTTTGTGGGAGCCTTCGAACCTGATTTCGCACTTCTTTTGAGAGAAAGGAGAGGGACTACCCTAACCTGAATGCAAGATGATGTCATAGAGATCGAATCTAACATGATGGCTTCTGGAAAATTAAAAACAAAAGTAGAAACGGGAAATTGAGAGACCAAACGTTTTAGGGAACAAGCGGGCCCCTCAGGGGTTAGTAGATCCTCAGATGATAAAATGGATGATATGGCTAGGATAATTAAAGAGTTATCAAATAAGATTTCGAGAATGGAGCTAGATCAATCCAAGGCAGATCCTTTCGTTAAGTGGGAATTCAGAAGAAACCCCAACCCTCAAAATCAACAAAGACAGATTAAAAATGAAGACTAGAAAATTCAAACTCCTTTAAAAAATGAAAATTTTATAGGAGGAAACGACCTACAAGATTTCGAGGATTTGGAAGAAGAAGTGACAAATTTGGGTGATGACTGCACATAGCCTTATTTAACTAAAGAAGATTACGATAAGTTCTTGAACACACAACAACCGTCAAATAAAGATGATGACATAAACAACACTGATGTTTTTGTCTATCAAGAAATGACCGATCCTATAATGGATGAGGTCCAACCTAAGTACAACCTGAGGCCTAAAAACAAACCTGCGTCGACTCTTCAACCCAAGAAAATTATCCCTAGAGGTGAAATATACGAGCCCGCCCCAAAAGAGACCAAGATATAGAATCCCAAAGTAAAAGAGGTTGAGGCCCAGGAAAAATAAATTAAGACAGCTGAAACACATATACCGGTAAATAAACTCACGGGAAATAAATCAGCACAAACAAATAAGTTATAAAAGAAAGAGTCTGAGGTTTCAACTAGAGAAACAGACAAAGGTAGTGGAGGTTTCAGCCTTGAAAATAGGATAAATAAGAACAAAATACCAATCCCTCTGGTCGAGTTAGCAAAGAATCCTGTGTATCGAAAGCAGATAACCAAAATGATAGGTTTTTCAGATCCAGAAAGTCACTCTGACGTGATAAACTTGGAATATGATAAGCCTAATATCACTTTCGGTCCACATTTCGAGGGTTCCAGAGACACCGTCGCTCCCTTCTATATTACCCTAAATGTGCATGATCGACTGCTACATAACTGCATGCTTGACTCTAGAGCCTCACATAATGTGATGCCCAAGTCTATTATCGACAGACTAGGCCTCGAGATCACCAGGCCTTACGGAGATCTCTACTCTTTTGATTCAAGGAGAGTTAAGTGCATGGGTATGATAAAAGATTTAGTAGTCACTCTTGCATAGGTTCCAGTGAAAAGCATCCTGATGGGTGTAGTTATCGCTAAGATACCTCCGAATTATGGCTTTCTACTATCTAGGTCGTGGGGAGCCAAACTTGGGAGGTCTCTTCAACTAGACATGACCTACACCATGATTCCTGTGTTTAGTGGAAAATTTACTCGACTATATAGGGAAACGAGGGTAGCATACACAGTGAGCGACCCATAGAATCCTAAAAATTCTCCTGTTTATGTTGTCGATCAAGATCTAGGGAATTGTATTTTGTCTTTTGATGATGGTGTAAATAGTTGTACAGAAGACAATTACATAAATGAAAATGAATCAGGAAAGATAGACGAAAATATGTATAGCACTGGAATTTAGAAAATGTTTTTTGACAGTGCCTTGTCATATGAAGGAGCAGGTGCAGGAGTACTGTTTGTAGCACCTAAAAATGAATTTGTTATTCCTTTCTCTTACAGGCTTCAGTGGGATATAGATTACACCAATAACCTATGTGAGTATGAGGCTCTAGTATTAGGGTTGGAAGCTGCCAGGAAACTGAACATAAAGAACTTGGAAGTATACAGAGACACAGAGTTGATAGTGAAACAGATAAATTGGCAATACCAGGCCAAACACCCAAGATTAAGATCTTACAGGAATTGTGCCTGGGATTTAATAGAAAATTTCTTCTCGTCAGTAAATGTTCATTTCATCCCACGCTCTGAAAACTTGCAAGCCAATTCATTAGCCAAAGTAGCCTCAATGTTTTCCCCCCCTACATCTTTCAAACTAAGGTATCACATAGAAGTGAGGAACATACCTTCCATACCAAACAACATCCAACACTGGAAAGTGTTTTAAGATGACGAACAAATCAGGAAGTTCCTCGAGATGGTGGACGACTTCGTCGAAACTCACGTTGACCAAGAAAACCAAAACAACCACACATGGATCATGTAAGAGGGAGAGGATCCTTAGGGGTTCCAGGAAAAGATCGCTAATCATCGCATGTTGGTATTAAAGAACAATCAGATTCCAAAGGGACTAATCCCTTTGGAGAGACTATTCAACCAAAATGATATGCCCTTAAAATCTACTTTGTAACCCTAACCAGAAGAGGTTGAAGACTGTGACATAGGGACCGAAGAGGAGCCTAGGATAGTAAAAATATCAAAGTACCTTCCTCCCGAGGTAAAAAGCAAGTATAAAGACTTACTCGGGCAGTATAAAGACATTTTCACTTGGTCATATGAAGAGATGAGAACCTATGACACCACTGTGATTGAACACAAGATACCCCTAAAGCCTGGTGTCAAACCTTTTAGACAAAAACTCAGACAAATCAATCCTATTTTATTTCCCGTGGTCGAAAGGGAAGTTAAAAAACTCCTGTACGCAAAAATAATCATACCACTAAGATACTCTAACTGGGTAGCAAACTTGGTCCTGGTTAGAAAGAAAAGTGGGGAGATCAGACCGTGTGTTGATTTTAGAAATATAAATAAGTCCTCCCTCAAAGACAATTACCCTCTACTCAAAATGGATCACATTCTAGAAAAAGTAGTTGGGGCAAATAGGATGTCGATGATCGACGGGTTTTTCGGGTACAACCAAATTGTTGTCAATGAGCACGATAAAGAAAAAACAACCTTCACCACCCCTTGGGGTACATTTATGTATGACAAGATGCATTTTTGTTTAATGAATGCAGGTGCTACTTTCCAACGTGCTATGGATATCTCTTTCATCGGCGAAAGGGACAAATTCATGGTTATCTATCTTGATGATCTAACCGTTTTTTCTAAATCTGATGAAGATCATCTGATACATCTCAAGCAGATGTTTGAGAAATGCCACAGGTTTGGTTTGTCTTTAAACCCCAAAAATTTTCACTTTGTTATGCAAGAAGGTAAAATCTTGGGCCATATTGTGTCTCGAGATGGAATTAAAATTGATCCTAAGAGGGTTGAAGCTATAGACACCATAAATATCCCTATGAATGTAAAAGAGATCCAGTCATTCTTAGGAAAAATAATTTTTTTGAGGAGGTTTATCCCAAACTTTGTAGAAATCGTGAAGTTGATCACAGATATGCTAAAGAAGAACAACGAAGTGAAATGGACAGCAAAAGCCAAAGCATCATTTGCACACATCAAGAAGGTTATAAGCAAGGCACCCGTACTGGCAAGCCCTGATTATCTAAAAGATTTTCTGATTTTCTCATTCACCTCTGAACACACACTTGCCACGGTACTCCTCCAGAAAAATGAAGAAAGTTTCGAGCAACCAATAGCCTTTTTTAGAAAAAGTCTTAGAGACACTGAACTCAGATACGATATAATGGAAAAGCAAGCATATGCTATGGTGAAGGCGTTAAAGGATTTCAAAACCTACGTGCTACATTCCAAGGTAATTGTGTACGTACCCACCAGTTCCATAAAAGACATTTTGGTTCAGTTCGACAGTGATGGAAAAAGGGGACGGTGGTTTGCTAAAATTCAAGAATTTGATCTGGAGATAAAACCGACGAGACTAGTAAAAGGACAAGGTTTGGCTAAGCTCTTAGTTGAATCAAACTTCAAAGCCCTCGGAATAAATGGCCTACAGGGATGTGAAGAGTGTGTGGACATGAACGAGCTTGATGAAAAAATAACTGCAATCAGAATCGAAGAGAAGTTTTCCTCATCAGATTGGTATAAAGACATAGTGTCCTACCTGCTGACCTTGAAATGCCTGAGCGACCTATCCCCATCTAAAGCCTGGACATTGAAGCTACATGTGGTGAAGTACTATATATCTGAAAGCCAATTGTATTGGAAAGACCCACTAGGCTTCTTGTTGGTTTGTTTAGTTGAATAAAAAATAGAGAAGGTCATAAACGAATTTCACGAAGGAGTGTACGGAGGACATCACACTTGGAGGGAAATGGCTTATAAGATCCTGAGGGCAGGATATTATTGGCCCAAACATTTTTCAGAAGTCAATGCCAAAGTCAGATCCTGTAACCCTTGCTATTTTTTCGCAGGCAAGCACAAACTCCCAGCGCTACCGTTGGTTCCGGTCAAAACAGAAGCCCCTTTTCAACAATGGGGACTAGATTTTATAGGCAAAATTAACCCTCAGTCTAGAGCTCAACATAAATGGATCCTAACTGCTACAGATTACTTCACCAAATGGGTGGAGGCTATTCCAACTAGAAAGGCAACGGATTCGGTGGTAATGGATTTCCTAGAAGAGAACATTTTGTCTAGATTCGGCTGCCCCCTAAAGATAGTCACAGATAACGCCCAGGCATTTAAATCCATGGCTATGGTCAGCTTTTGCCAAAAGTATAATATAGTGCTCGGTCATTCCACGACATATTACCCCCAAGGAAATGGGCTAGCCGAGTCTTCAAACAAGAGTCTAATCACTATAATTAAGAAAGTGTTGAGCGAAAACAAAAATCTTGGCATGTGCATTTCAAATATAGTTTGTGAGCGAATCGGATAGGTACAAAAAAATCTATCGGCACTTCTCCTTTCCAAATGGTATATGGGAACGACGTAGTATTACCTATAAATCTAGCGCTTCCCATAATGAAACTTTGGCAAGATGAGAAACAAGAACCAAATCATGTCACAAGAAGAATAAACCAGTTGATTGAAGTCCAGCAGCACAGGGCCGAAGTGGACGAAAGGCTGCAGAAATACCAGGACAACATGAAAGCGTTATTCGATCATAAGGTCAAGGACAGAGAATTTCTCCTGGACGATTTGGTTTTGAAATGGGATGCTAGGAAGGAAGACTCGGAAAAACATGGTAAATTTGATCATATCTGGTACAGACCGTTCAAAGTCACATCTCCTAAAGGAAAAAAATTGTTTCTATTAGAAAATATGGATGGTAAAATCCTCAATGCCCCTGTCAATGGGAGTTATTTAAAGAACTATATGCAATAAATGGCTTCCAAAATTTCCACTGTATATATCAGTTTTTGTTTTCTTTTTTATTTCAGAATTTTTCTTTGGTAAGTCTACTTTCATCACAAATAAAATAGGTCAGTGTTTTTCTAGAAGTAGAGATATGAAATTTTTAACGCATTCAGTTCTTTTAAATCCCTAATACTCTTCGTGTTGTTCCCTTACAGGATCCCATCTTACAGCCCAAATGAGCGAAAGGAATAAATAGACAATCATATATCAGAGAATAAATTCGCCGAAAACAGGTGATAGAAAAGATTTTTCGTTATTTTAGAAGAGAATGAAGTGGTAAGGCAAAGGTACGAATTCCAGAGAGGTCTGTATTTCAAACGAAGGTCTCTAAAGTGCCGTGACGGTCTCATAAGTATGGTATGTCATTAAAAGAACGAGTTCTTACTCTGGGTACTAAGAGTTTCACCTAGATAAAGATAAGAGGTAATTAAAATAAGCAGAAAGAGGAAAGCGTCTCAGACAAAAGGTTCCAAGAGTCGGGTTTTAATCCATGACCCTTGTATTTCAAAATTCCAGACCTTTATTCATCGCCCTTTTTCTGTCCTTGGATTTACCTTCTTAAAAAGCCAAGCACCTTTCTGGGCTTCCTACAGGGGAAGAAGAGGTTACGTTTTAGCTTTGGAAGCTAGAAAACATACCTTGGAAAGTAATCCGGTCCTCATAAACTCCTCAGTCACCTACTAAACAAATTTATGCGTAGATTGATCCTGACTCTTCTAGGTTTTTTAATAGTATTCGAAGGATTGAAGCTTGCTCAAAGGAAGGCCCCTGGAAGTAATTTTTCCCATTTTCCCTGCGGGCTAAGGTGTTTTGAAAGTTAAGAGAAGGTTGGTCCCAAGTAATCAAAGAAAGTTGATAGACCTCCACTGTGAATATTACACAGATATCATCCCTGGTATGCCTTATACAAACTGATTGCCCCCTCTTCATGTTTTAAAAGTAAAGTATAAGACAGATGGTGAAAGAAAATTTATATTTGATTGCCCCCATCTAATCCAAGAAGACGATGAAAGGAAATTCATAAATGATTGCCCTCATCTCAACA
>JASDQU010375096.1:90958-104362 GCA_032191745.1 Picea mariana | reverse complement strand
TTAAGTGGGAATTCAGAAGAAACCCCAACCCTCAAAATCAACAAAGACAGATTAAAAATGAAGACTAGAAAATTCAAACTCCTTTAAAAAATGAAAATTTTATAGGAGGAAACGACCTGCAAGATTTCGAGGATCTGGAAGAAGAAGTGACAAATTTGGGTGACGACTGCACACAGCCTTATTTAACTAAAGAAGATTACGATAAGTTCTTGAACACACAACAACCGTCAAATAAAGATGATGACATAAACAACACTAATGTTTTTGTCTATCAAGAAATGACCGATCCTATAATGGATGAGGTCCAACCTAAGTACAACCTGAGGCCTAAAAACAAACCTGCGTCGACTCTTCAACCCAAGAAAATTATCCCTAGAGGTGAAATATACGAACCCGCCCCAAAAGAGACCGACATATAGAATATCAAAGTAAAAGAGGTTGAGGCCCAGGCAAAATAAATTAAGATAGCTGAAACACATATACCGGTAAATAAACTCACAGGAAATAAATCAGCACAAACAAATAAGTTAGAAAAGAAAGAGTCTGAGGTTTCAACTAGAGAAACGGACAAAGGTAGTGGAGGTTTTAGCCTTGAAAATGAGATAAATAAGAACAAAATACCAATCCCTCTGGTCGAATTAGCAAAGAATCCTATGTATCGAAAGCAGATAACCAAAATGATAGGTTTTTCGGATCCAGAAAGTCACTCTGACATGATAAACTTGGAAGATGATAAGCCTAATATCACTTTTGGTCCACATTTCGAGGGTTCTAGAGACACCGTTGCTCCCTTCTATATTTCCCTGAATGTGCATGATCGACTGCTGCATAACTGCATGCTTGACTCTGGAGCCTCACATAATGTGATGCCCAAGTCTATTATCGACAGACTAGGCCTCGAGATCACCAGGCCTTACGGAGATCTCTACTCTTTCGATTCAAGGAGAGTTAAGTGCATGGGTATGATAAAAGATTTAGTAGTCACTCTTGCATAGGTTCCGGTGAAAAGCATCCTGATGGATGTAGTTATCGCTAAGATACCTCCGAAGTATGGATTGCTACTATCTAGGTCATGGGGAGCCAAACTTGGGGGGTCTCTTCAACTAGACATGACCTACATCATGATTCCTGTGTTTGGTGGAAAATTTACTCGACTATATAAGGAAACGAGGGTAGCATACACAGTGAGCGACCCATAGAATCCTAACAATTATCCTGTTTATGTTGTCGATCAAGATCTAGGGAATTCTATTTTGTCTTTTGATGATGGTGTAAATAGTTGTATAGAAGACAATTACATAAATGAAAATGAATCAGGAAAGATAGACGAAAATATGTATAGCACTGGAATTTGGAAAATGTTTTTTGACAGTGCCTTGTCATATGAAGGAGCAGGTGCAGGAGTACTGTTTGTAGCACCTAAAAATGAATTTGTTATTCCTTTCTCTTATAGGCTTCAGTGGGATATAGATTACACCAATAACCTATGTGAGTATGAGGCTCTAGTATTAGGGTTGGAAGCTGCCAGGAAACTGAACATAAGGAACTTGGAAGTATACGGAGACACGGAGTTGATAGTGAAACAGATAAATTGGCAATACCAGGCCAAACACCCAAGATTAAGATTTTACAGGAATTGCGCCTAGGATTTAATAGAAAATTTATTCTCATCAGTAAATGTTCATTTCATCCCACGCTCTGAAAACTTGCAAGCCAATTCATTATCCAAAGCAGCCTCAATGTTCGCCCACCCTACATCTTTCAAACTAAGGTATCACATAGAAGTGAGGAACATACCTTCCATACCAAACAACATCCAACACTGGCAAGTGTTTTAAGATGACTAACAAATCAGGAAGTTCCTCGAGATGGTGGACGACTTCGTCAAAAATCACGTTGACCAAGAAAACCAAAACAACCACACATGGATCATGCAAGAGGGAGAGGATCCTCAGGGGTTCCAGGAAAAGATCGCTAATCATCGCATGTTGGTATTAAAGAACAATCAGATTCCAAAGGGACTAATCCCTTTGGAGAGACTGTTCAACCAAAATGATATGCCCTTAAAATCCGCTTTGTAACCCTAACCAGAAGAGGTTAAAGACTACGACATAGGGACTGAAGAGGAGCCTAGGATAGTAAAAATATCAAAGTACCTTCCTCCCGAGGTAAAAAGCAAGTATAAAAACTTACTCAGGCGGTATAAAGATGTTTTTACTTGGTCATATGAAGAGATGAGAACCTATGACACCACTGTGATTGAACACAAGATACCCCTAAAGCCTGGTGTCAAACCTTTTAGACAAAAACTCAGACAAATCAATCCTATTTTATTGCCCGTGGTCGAAATGGAAGTTAAAAAATTCCTGGACGCGAAAATAATCATACCACTAAGATACTCCGACTGGGTAGCAAACCTGGTCCTGGTTAGAAAGAAAAGTGGGGAGATCAGACTGTGTGTTGATTTTAGAAATCTAAATAAGTCCTCCCTCAAAGACAATTACCCTCTACCAAAAATGGATCACATTCTAGAAAAAGTAGTTGGGGAAAATAGGATGTCGATGATCGACGAGTTTTCCGGGTACAACCAAATTGTTGTCAACGAGCATGATAAAGAAAAAATAGCCTTCACCACCCCTTGGGGTACATTTATGTATGACAAGATGCATTTTGGTTTAATGAATGCAGGTGCTACTTTCCAACGTGCTATGGATATCTCTTTCATCGGCGAAAGGGACAAATTCATGGTTATCTATCTTGATGATCTAACCATTTTTTCTAAATCTGATGAAGATCATCTGATACATCTCAAGCAGACGTTTGAGAAATGCCACAGGTTTGGTTTGTCTTTAAACCCCCAAAATTTTCACTTTGTTATGCAAGAAGGTAAAATCTTGGGCCATATTGTGTCTCGAGATGGAATTAAAATTGATCCTAAGAGGGTTGAAGCTATAGACACCATAAATATCCCTATGAATGTAAAAGAGATCCAGTCATTCTTAGGAAAAATAATTTTTTTGAGGAGGTTTATCCCAAACTTTGTTGAAATCGTGAAGTTGATCACAGATATGCTAAAGAAGAACAACGAAGTGAAATTGACAGCAAAAGCCAAAGCATCATTTTCACACATCAAGAAGGTTATAATCGAGGCACCCGTGCTGGCAAGCCCTGATTATCTAAAAGATTTTTTGATTTTCTCATTCACCTCTGAACACACACTTGCCACGGTACTCCTCCAGAAAAATGAAGAAAGTTTCGAGCAACCAATAGCCTTTTTTAGAAAAAGTCTTAGAGACATTGAACTCAGATACGATATAATGAAAAAGCAAGCATATGCTATGGTGAAGGCATTAAAGGATTTCAAAACCTACGTGCTACATTCCAAGGTAATTGTGTACGTACCCACCAGTTCCGTAAAACACATTTTGGTTCAGTCCGACAGTGATGGAAAAAGGGGACGGTGGTTTGCTAAAATTCAAGAATTTGATCTGGAGATAAAACCGACGAGACTAGTAAAAGGACAAGGTTTGGCTAAGCTCTTAGTTGAATCAAACTTCAGAGCCCTCAGAATAAATGGCCTACAGGGATGTGAAGAGTGTGTGGACATGAACGATCTTGATGAAAAAATAACTGCAATCAGAATCGAAGAGAAGTTTGCCTCATCAGATTGGTATAAAGACATAGTGTCCTACCTGCTGACCTTGAAATGCCCGAGTGACCTATCCCCATCTAAATCCTGGACATTATAGCTACATGCGGTGAAGTACTATATATCTGAAAGCCAATTGTATTAGAAAGACCCACTAGGCTTCTTGTTGGTTTGTTTAGTTGAATAAAAAACAGAGAAGGTCATAAACGAATTTCACGAAGGAGTGTATGGAGGACATCACACTTGGAGGCAAACGACTTATAAGATCCTGAGGGCAGGATATTATTGGCCCAAACATTTTTCAGAAGTCAATGCCAAAGTCAGAGCCTGTAACCCTTGCTAATTGTTCGCAGGCAAGCACAAACTCCCAGCGCTACCGTTGGTTCTGGTCAAAACAGAAGCCCCTTTTCAACAATGGGGACTAGATTTTATAGGTGAAATTAACCCTCATTCTAGAGCTCACATAAATGGATCCTAACTGCTACAGATTACTTCACCAAATGGGTGGAGGCTATTCCAACTAGAAAGGCAACAGATTCGGTGGTAATGGATTTCCTAGAAGAGAACATTTTGTCTAGATTCGGCTGCCCCCTAAAGATAGTCACAGATAATGCCCAGGCATTTAAATCCATGGCTATGGTCAGCTTTTGCCAAAAGTATAATATAGTGCTCGGTCATTCCACGACATATTACCCCCAAGGAAATGGGCTAGCCGAGTCTTCAAACAAGAGTCTAATCACTATAATTAAGAAAGTGTTGAGCAAAAACAAAAAATCTTGGCATGTGCATTTCAAATACGCTTTGTGAGTGAATCAGATAGGTACAAAAAAATCTATCAGAAATTCTCCTTTCCAAATGGTATATGGGACCGACGTAGTATTACCTATAAATCTAGCACTTCCCATAATGAAACTTTGGCAAGATGAGAAACAAGAACCAAATCATGTCACAAGAAGAATAAACCAGCTGATTGAAGTCCAACAGCACAGGACCAAAGTGGACGAAAGGCTGCAGAAATACCAGGACAACATGAAAGCGTTATTCGATCATAAGGTCAAGGACAGAGAATTTCTCCCCGACGATTTGGTTTTGAAATGGGATGCTAGGAAGGAAGACTCGGAAAAACATGGTAAATTTGATCACATCTGGTACAGACCGTTCAAAGTCATAGCTCCTGAAGGAAAAAATTCGTTTCTATTAGAAAATATGGATGGTAAAATCCTCAATGCCCCTGTCAACGGGAGTTATTTAAAGCACTATATGCAATAAATGGTTTCCAAAATTTCCACTGTATATACCGGTTTGTGTTTTCTTTTTTATTTCAAAATTTTTCTTTGGTAAGTCTACTTTCATCACAAATAAAATAGGTCAGTGTTTTTCTAGAAGTAGAGATATGAAGTTTTTAATGCATTCAGTTCTTTTAAATCCCTAATACTCTTTGTGTTGTTCCCTTACAGGATCCCATCTTACATCCCAAACGAGCGAAAGGAATAAAAAGACAATCATATATCGGAGAATAAATTTGCCGAAAACAGGTGATAGAAAAGATTTTTCGTTATTTTAGAAGAGAATGAAGTGGTAAGGAAAAGGTACGAATTCCAGAGAGTTCTATATTTCAAACGAAGGTCTCTAAGGTGCCGTGATGGTCTCATAAGTATGGTATTTCTGTTCTTAAGTTTCTGTGGTGAGGAGTTTCACATATGTTTTTCGGAAAATCCACAGTAGGTATCATTTCGTTGTCGAAGTTTCGAATCCGAAACAGGATTCATCATCAGGACTAATCATCGAGTTAGAGCTAGCTGATCATCATCAATTAATACTATAAATGCAGAACAATAAAAGTTATTTAAATTGCGTCGTCTATCTTAAAAGAACGAGTTCTTACTCTGGGTTCTAAGAGTTTCACCTAGATAAAGATAAGAGGTAATTAAAATAAGCAGAAAGAGGAAAGCGTCTCAGACAAAAGGTTCCAAGATTCGGGTTTTAATCCATGACCCTTGTATTTCAAAATTCCAGACCTTTATTCATTGCCCTTTTTTTGTCCTTGGATTTACCTTCTTAAAAATCCAAGCACCTTTCTGGGTTTCCTACAGGGAAAAAAGAGGTTATGTTTTAGCTTTGGAAGCTGGAAAACAGACCTTGGAAAGTAAGCCAGTCCTCATAAACTCCTCAGTCACCTACTAAACAAATTTATGCGTAGGTTGATCATGACTCTTCTAGGTTTTTTAACAGTATTTGAAGGATTGAAGCTTGCTCAAAGGAAGGCCCCTGGAAGTAATTTTTCCCATTTTCCCTGCGGGCTAAGGTGTTTTGAAAGTTAAGAGAAGGTTGGTCCCAAGTAATAAAAGCAAGTTGATAGACCTCCACTGTGAATATTACACAGATATCGTCCCTGGTATGCCTTATACAAACTGATTGCCCCCTCTTCATGTTTTAAAAGTAAAGTATAAGACAGATGGTGAAAGAAAATTCATATTTGATTGCCCCCATCTAATCCAAGAAGACGATGAAAGGAAATTCATAAATGATTGCCCTCATCTCAACATTTAAATGCATAATTACAATTCGAAGTGGTGAAAGGAAATTCAGTAAAAAGGGCCGGATAACTTCACTGGGGTACTGAACAGGCTCGCTGGCAATGAAGCAATATCTGAGATATCTGTAGGGCTGTCATACATAATTTTCACTCTACTCTGGTAACCAGCCTTTTTGAAACCAAACCTACATCCCAAGTTCAGACAGGACCCCCCCCCCGATTAAAAGCATGAAATTACCTTTGTTTGATGCAAGCCAAAATCCATAGGATCTGTTGAATTTCCTAGGACTGTTTCGATTATCTTAAACTAGACCTAAATTCAGTATCAAGAAGGAGAAAGTCATCGAAAGGGATGTAGCTNGCTGTCATACATAATTTTCACTCTACTCTGGTAACCAGCCTTTTTGAAACCAAACCTACATCCCAAGTTCAGACAGGACCCCCCCCCGATTAAAAGCATGAAATTACCTTTGTTTGATGCAAGCCAAAATCCATAGGATCTGTTGAATTTCCTAGGACTGTTTCGATTATCTTAAACTAGACCTAAATTCAGTATCAAGAAGGAGAAAGTCATCGAAAGGGATGTAGCTGAGTTTAGAACACAATTGAATATTGAAAATCTTTTCAAAGGTAAAGATGAAATCTCTTTTTCCCTCTGTATCCCCTTCCTAAAACAAGTTTCGCAGAAAGAAACCAATGACTCTGTTTACCCAATACAGGCACATGTTATACTGTTCTTCTCGTCTCGCAGGAAGACATGATCCCTAGTTGGAGCCTATGTTGGAGCCGCCTTTTACAAGTGGTTGAAATATAATTCTTGCAATCAAAAGTTTACCCCAACATGCAAAGTGGCGATAGTCGTTATAGTCCTAAGTCACCGTCACCTAACCATTAAGTGAGTCTATAACTTCTATTACCTTTCACTATCACGCTTTAGGAGTTACAAGTTGCAAGGTTTCCAAACTCCTATATGCGAAGTCATGAAACGGTTTCAAAAGTTCACCCAGGTTAGTGTCAGGGGTAAGTCACTTTAAACCCTAGTTAAGCACTGTCAGGGTTTCGTGACTCAGCGATCGCTCTCCCAAAAAACTCTACCTTCGTAGCCCTGATTCGCATGGGTTAATTAAGAACTTAAGTCAGATCACGATTTTTTAACTAAATCGCGCGATCACGATTTCAGGTATTTTGGACTCCAAGACTAGGAAGGAAATTATCCAAGACGGTGAATGTCAAAAAGAGGTTTCGAGGGTTGAAAGTAAAAAGTTAAGGGAATTAACTAAATTAATTAATTCCTTAAAGGACCTTTAATGTACACAGCCTACATATGAGATTTTTTAATGTTTCCGCATTTCTTTATTATCACAAATCTTTTAAGCATTTATGGAATTGATTTGAATCTTGATGAGTTAATGGAAAATAAGATCTCGTTTCATGCCTAAATCTTTCCATTAAACGATTTGACCATTCAGTCAGCAAGGACTCACACAAAGTTGAGAGATTAAAGCAAGGGACTTTCTTTTATTTGTTCAATTTTATTTCTATATTGTGCACAAAGTTTTTTTTTCATTGGGATAACTTCTTTCTGTATTTACAATTCTTACTACAGGAGATCTGAACACAGAGTTTTCTATCATGGCTCCACGAAAAGCGTCCAAGGCGGCTGCCAAGAGTTCAAGTTAGGGCTCAGATGTTGTTTCTGATACTTCACCCCGAAGTATTAATACTGTCAAAACCTTGACATAAATCTCCGACATTCTTCAGTCCGAATCGGTGAATTGTTTAGATGATTCCAGCGCTAACGAGAAGGATGATTTGGCCACCAAATAAAAAATCGTCATTCAAGCAAAGATGCACAAAATAGCGGCAAGGCCATGTCTCCTTCCCTATTATGATATGATCAGATGGGCGCTAGACCATGTGGATATCCTGAACAAGACTAGCATCAACAAACAAAAGGTGACGGTTGGGACTTTTAGACTGAAACATTTACAGGCAATGTATCAGCTGTCACCCACACCAAACTTCACATACAATGCCGAGTTTCTGGAAGTTTTTAAGGAGAAGGAATGCGAGCAATATGATAGAACCTTGCCCGAGTTGATCAAGGATTGGTTTTCGCACCCTACAAAATTCAAGGTAGATTCTAATGGTATTTATTCAATCTCCTCTTTAGAGCCGCCATTTAGGTATATAGCAATGATGGCTTGTAGGTTGTATGGGAGGGAGGACACCACACATTTTCTCCTCTTGTGGGTGCCTTTGATTTATACAGTCACTGAAGGTTGTTAATTCAACTGGGACAAACTTTTTTTAGACAATCTAACCCGTCGAATTACCAAATATTGAGGGCAGATGGTGCGCAAGAAGAAAACCTCATTTTTCATGTCCACCTACGTCATGGATGCTATTTGTTTCATGACGCCTTTCCCTCTAATGAGCTGGAGCTGGACTCTGTCTAATGCTTACCCTATCCATGTCTATCACTCGAAACTTTGGGAGGATAAGGCCACATAATTCATATATGATATTTTCAATTGGGTAATGGTACCGATGCATGTCTCCATCTTCGATAACCCACTGCCCAGGATTTTAGATAGCATCACTGCCAACTTGAGTAGTGTGGTTGACTGGTATGTAGAATCATAATTTTCATACATTAGGGTTTTCGGCACCTTTGTTCCCCCATATGCTCTACCACTATTCATGCCGGATAAGTTGGTATGCTGCAAAATCGCCAGGCAAACCATGCTCGATGGCATAAGAAAAGAACTTAAAGGTTTTTAGAAGAAGGTATGGCCACCCTTCCCCATTCATTTTAATACATATTCTTTATTAGATTTTGGACACGCCAAAGTTGAGGCTATGGCCTTGGAGGAATTTAAATTGGTCAACATCGAGTTCAGGAAACATGACCTACATAAGGTTGTGAGTAATCACATGGCGAGTTGTGGCCTGAAAAGATACGAACATGAGCACTCACCTCATGACGACATCTTCCGAGGTGCAAGATCCTATGCCGAGGTCCTAAGCCGGATTCAAGCCCTGTTGCCCGGGGAGATGGTCGATTTCTTCAAATTTAAGGAACATCGATAGAGCTGCCTTCCCCCAGTTTTACAGGGTAAGAACCCACAAAATGTAGAGATACAGCAAACGGAAGCCAAGGGTTCAAAATATTCAGATCCCGACCAAGAGGAAAATCAGGAAAAGAAAAAGGAAATCGGGGACCCGGAACAGGAAGCTGAGATCCCCAACCCATCAAACAAGCCAACCACGGTTGTTACCCCAGAAAAACCATCCAAGGAAATCGACAGTCCCATCATGTCTATTACTCCCCTACAGTCTACAAAGGGGACCCCCGACGCAGGATGGATTTTCGGCGAAGAGCTAACGCCCATTACTGTAGAAGAGTTGCCTCCGAACGAGTTCTTCTTCGATAAGAAGAGAAAGGTCATTGTGAAGCAGGATCTTTTGCTGAGAAGCGGGCACAGTAGCCAAAAACTTCAAAATCCTAGCCGATGGGAAGGCCATGAAAAAGGAGGAATTCACCACCCAGATAGCAGGGACGTTGGGGGCTTTTGCTACAGCAAACCAATTTTCTATCTGATCTCTAAAGGAATAGTTAAAGCGGAAGAACCGATTGATCAGAACATTGGAGGCTAAGCTAGCTACAGCAGAGGCAAATTCCAGAGATCGAGTGAACAGAGGTCTAGAGCAAGCCAGAGCAGCCGATCAAGAGGAAATTGAGTGGCTCAAATCCGATCTGGAGAAAATACATCAGTCGGCCCAGACCAGCCAAGCTAAGGTAAGCCAACAAGAAGAAGTGATCAGGCAATTACAAGTAAAGTTGAATTATGTCTAGAGCCAGGTTATAGACATCGGGATATTCAAATCCCAAGCCATTGAAATCCGAAAAAGAGTGTCAATAGCTCAGCAAGATTTACTTGCTAAAGTGGAGGCCATCCAAAACCATTGCCAAACCATTGACCAAGTATTGGAAGACATTTCATTGAGAGAAAGAGAATCTGGGGTAGCTCGGGTCGCTTTCTAGGAGGTTATTACAGCCATGACGAGAAAAGAAATGGTCAGTAGTTCTAGGCTTTCCATCCCAGAGAAAACCAGAGGTAATATCTTGCTAAAGGCGTGGGAGGGTAATATATCTGAAAGAAAAGAACGAGCAAAAGAAATGAGAAACTCTTGTGAAGAAACTTTCGGCTTGATAAATGAAATTTTATTGGATCTTGATAGGGAAAGCAATGCTGGGACACTGGGACAGATCGATATAGCCAGGCACCTGCTCAATATCAAGGAGAACGAGGAAAAAGAGCATGCTGAAATATCATAGATAAGCCAGACTGATATAGTCCAAGTGGATAAATGGCTAATAAAACCAAGTGTACAGTTATGTTCTATCATATCTAAAAACCGACAAGTAGGGGGAAGGTTGCCACAATTAGCGAAGAATTGTTACACTTTTGAGGCAAACAACCAAGTAGATCCCTCCAGGTTGATAGCCCAGTTGGTGGAGAGGTGTGTCACTTGCACCAAGCAGGCGAAGGGGCAAGTTTTCAGTGCCAAATAATGACAAGTGTCTGCCTGTTCTACTTTTAGAACCCGAAGAGTAAAGAAAGGAAGGTGCTCTACCCACCTGAAAGAGGACCAAGACAAAGAAGCAAAAACACTTAAAATTCTCATTTTGTAACCTAAAACTTCGGGAACGATTGAAATTCGAATGTTTAGAAGTTTGTATAAATAGGCCTTTTTGAAGAGAGAAAGAGGCTCGACCTTTCTTGGCCGATTGTAATAGAGACTTTCTTCCTTTTGAAAATTAATACAAAGCAATCCGAAGATTCATGATTCCGTGAATATTGAGTTATGAGTTTTGTTTTCTCTGTTATCTTACATTAAATTTCATTTCGCATATATATTTCTGATGAATGCTTAGCTGCAATTTAGTGCAAATTCTACTGTGGTGACCAACTTTTTAGTCGTCTAATTGCTTGCAGTTTTTCCTCTGTATCAGCTATCAACAGGTACAAGACCTGTGAAATTTTTAGATCTCTATATTTTATGCTTCGTCAGATTACTTCTTGTCTTTCTCTTCTTCTGTTTACATGGCGAGATTCTCCCTTGATAGGAGACTCGCATTGTCGTCTGCTTAATGTTTTCTCACATGTCATACACGATTATTTAAAAAGTTAACTCAATTATGGGAGAAGGCCTTTGGTTTGTGTTCTACCTTTAACATCGGTTTTCGAAAGTTCTCTTTTATATGGTCAAAAAACTGAAGGAACTTTTTAAACCTCGAACTTTCTCTTCATTTTTTGTTCCTCCATGACCCTTTGCAAGATAGCCCAACATTGAACCCGGCCTATCAGATCATACCAACATCGCTTTGAACCTTTTTGACACCATACTTAAAACCTCCATCACCCGAGTTGAACTCGAACGTTCATGGGCCGCAATCGAACAGGATATAAGCATCCAGGAACGTTTGGAAGCGAGACAGAGACAACTTAGAAATCAACGTTAGCTTCCTTTTCTCGAAGGTTGTTTTTTCCCCTTTTTATCTTTTACTCACTTTCGGATGCCTAAACTCTGTACTTTCTAACCTTAAGTAAAGACTCTGAAACAACACTCATGATGCTAGCAATAAGCATATATATTATTTATATATAAATCTCTTTCCTCTTTGGTATATTATAATTATATTATTTATTTATAAATCTCTTTCCTCATCATTTTTTTAATAATTTGGTTGTTGAAAATTCGGTGGGCAACTGGCTCGAGAGCATTTAATTCTCTTCACGTTGGCATGTACATAGCTGGATGTAAAGTAAATTTATATCTCACTATTATAGTTAATTTAATACACGATCAAGGTTAATGATAAGTGTGTAATTATTAAGCTGAAAGGCATACACTTATTGGAAATGGGCACATTTAGTCATCTTTTAACCTTAAATCTTAATCTTATGGCCAAAAATTAAAGATGCTGGCATATTCTTAGTCGTCCACCCAAATCAATGAATGGGATTTAATGTTCATAACTTCCTTGCATTTATGAATGAATGCATTAACATGTTTACTTTTTCACATTTACCTAATCATATTAAGAAATCATTGTAAGGTCATACGATTTCCACGTTAAGATGATTAACAAGGATTAATATATATGCAAGATTTTATTGCCATGTTTGGATGATTAACAAGCATTGCCTCAAACGGATTGCACGTATAACTGTTGGGATGTGAACAGTGTCCACGTTTAACTTAAAATTAGTTTATGGATCCATATATTTTCTGGTGTTTCATGTTATAGTCGTATTTAGTTAACGCGGATGCCTAGCTTTTCATATTTCACCTTTCTGAAATTAGTTCTTTACTTAAAACACTAGATACTCAAATTTCCTATAATTAATGACCTCTACTGGCCATGTTGGGATGGCCTTTCGATTTTAACAGTTTCATCATACAATAGAAAATATGAGAGAACAATCGATTCATTTCACTATCCATCAGTTACAGCAGACATTAACAATTGCGATTCGTTTCACTATCCATATCCATAAGTTACAATAGACATTAACAGTGTGTAGACAGATCACATGCATTGTTCCAATTGTGTTCGATTTGCGCATGGGCAACAAATCCTCACCTTTTATAATTAATCTTTATTAGTGCAAGCTGCGATGAAGCATACGGTTGCAAACCAGAAAAGCATGGGGCATCACTCCTCCGGTCTAGATAATTGAGTCGATTCATGGAATTTCCTGGGTTACACAGTGGTATAACTTCCATGTATTCGTTTCTTTGAACATTCGTTCTATATTTTTTAATTATTGTATTATTGGTTTATAACCTCTGCTCCTTTTACAGATGGGTATATAGCTCTCTTGCAACAATTTGTCTGTGAAATCATATGCCAAATCACTCATGACTCTAGTATATGTTGAAAACGGTGACAACAAACTCACCCGTGAATAGAAATTTAGATCCTAATCCATTGTAACTAATCCATCTAAATTAGAATATGGATTTTTCTAAATGGGTCGGTTGTAACTAATCCATCTAAATTAGAATATGGATTTTTCTATTTAATTGTATGCCCGTAGAGGCTGAGGATGTGACTGAGAAGTGTGAGGATTGAGATCCGTCTGTAATCTCCATTGGCTGAATAATAAGATGACCGATACCTATGCTTGGTGGACGTAGCCCAACA
>JASDQU010375096.1:55548-69123 GCA_032191745.1 Picea mariana | reverse complement strand
TCTGCTAAATTTCCAATTTTAATGCAATAATTTAGAAAATTCAATTCTGAAGTTAGAGGATGACAAATTTACCTTGGATAGGCTATTTTATGAGAAATGTGGAGTAAAGTGAAGGAAAATGGCAAATAAAGAGGCAAAAATTATGGTTTGGGAAAGCACAAAAATGGACTCAACAGTGCACACGCATGCAGTAATGGGTTAGGGCACATGGGCCTTGACACAAGAGGATTTTCAAAGAGTTGTTCAACAGAGTTTTGGAAAAGAAAGGATATGAATTGGCCTGATGCCAGGTAAGCATGTGTGGTGCAATTTAGGGTTATAACAAGGAGTCTGAGGTTTCAACCAGAGAAACGGACAAAGGTAGTGGAGGTTTCAGCCTTGAAAATGAGATAAATAAGATCAAAATACGAATCCCTCTGGTCGAATTAGCAAAGAATCCTGTGTATTGAAAGAAGATAACCAAAATGATAGGTTTTTCGAATCCAGAAAGTCACTCTGATGTGATAAACTTGGAAGATGATAAGCCTAATATCACTTTCGGTCCACATTTCGAGGGTGCCAGAGACACCATCGCTCCCTTCTATATTACCCTGAATGTGCATGATCAACTGTTGCATAACTACATGCTTGACTCTGGAGCCTCACATAATGTGATGCCCAAGTCTATTATGGACAGACTAGGCCTTGAGATCACCAGGCCTTACAGAGATCTCTACTCTTTCGATTGAAGGAGAGTTAAGTGCATGGGTATGATAAAAGATTTAGTAGTCACTCTTGCACAGGTTCCGGTGAAAAGCATCCTGATGGATGTAGTTATCGTTGATATACCTCCGAAGTATGGATTTCTACTATCTAGGTCATGGGGAGCCAAACTTGGGGGGTCTCTTCAACTAGACATGACCTACGCCATGATTCCTGTGTTTGGTGGAAAATTTACTTGACTATATAGGGAAACGAGGGTAGCATACATAGTGAGAGACCCATAGAATCCTAACGATTATCCTGTTTATGTTGTCAATCAAGATCTAGGGAATTGTATTTTGTCTTTTGATGATGGTGTAAATAGCTGTATAGAAGACAATTACATAAATGAAAATGAATCAGGAAAGATAGACGAAAATATGTATAGCACTGGAATTTGGAAAATGTTTTTTGATGGTGCCTTGTCATATGAAGGAGCAAGTGCAGGAGTACTGTTTGTAGCACCTGAAAATGAATTTGTTATTCCTTTCTCTTACAGGCTTCAGTGGGATATAGATTACACCAATAACGTATGTGAGTATGAGGCTCTAGTCTTAGGGTTGGAAGCTGCCAGGAAACTGAACATAAAGAACTTGGAAGTATACGGAGATGCAGAGTTGATAGTGAAACAGATAAATCGGCAATACCAGGCCAAACACCCAATATTAAGATCTTACAGGAATTGCGCCTGGGATTTAATAGAAAATTTCTTCTCATCAGTAAATGTTCATTTCATCCCACGCTCTAAAAACTTGCAAGCTGATTCATTAGCCAAAGCAGCCTCAACGTTCGCCCCCCCTACATCTTTCAAACTAAGGTATCACATAGAATTGAGGAACATACCTTCCATACCAAACAATATCCAACACTGGAAAGTGTTTTAAGATGACAAACAAATCAAGAAGTTCCTCGAGATGGTGGACGACTTCACCAAAACTCACATTGACCAAGAAAACCAAAATGACCACACATGGATCATGCAAGAGGGAGAGGATCCTCAGGGGTTCCAGGAAAAGATCGCTAATCATCGCATGTTGGTATTAAAGAACAATCAGATTCCAAAGGGACTAATCCCTYTGGAGAGACTGTTCAACCAAAATKATATGCCCTTAAAATCCACTTTGTAACCCTAACCAGAAGAGGTTGAAGACTTCGACATAGGGACCGAAGAGGAGCCTAGGATAGTAAAAATATCAAAGTACCTTCCTCCCGAGGTAAAAAGAAAGTATAAAGACTTACTCGGGCGGTATAAAGATGTTTTCACTTGGTCATACGAAGAGATGAGAACCTGTGACACCACTGTGATTGAACACAAGATACCCCTAAAGCCTAGTGTCAAACCTTTTAGACAAAAACTCAGACAAATCAATCCTATTTTATTTCCCATCGTCGAAAGGGAAGTCAAAAAACTCCTGGACGCAAAAATAATCATACCACTAAGATAATTTGACTGGGTAGCAAACCTGGTCCCAGTTAGAAAGAAAAGTGGGGAGATCAGACTGTGTGTTGATTTTAGAAATCTAAATAAGTCCTCCCTCAAAGACAATTACCCTCTACCCAAAATGAATCACATTCTAGAAAAAGTAGTTGGTGCAAATAGGATGTCGATGATCGATGGATTTTTCGGGTACAACCAAATTCCTGTCAACAAGCACGATAAATAAAAAACAACCTTCACCACCCCTTGGGGTACATTTATGTATGACAAGATGCATTTTGGTTTAATGAATGCAGGTGCTACTTTCCAACGTGCTATGGATATCGCTTTCATCGACGAAAGGGATAAATTTTTGGTTATCTATCTTGATGATCTAACCATTTTTTCTAAATCTGATGAAGATCATCTGATACATCTCAAGCAGACGTTTGAGAAATGCTGCAGGTTTGGTTTGTCTTTAAACACCCAAAAGTTTCACTTTGTTATGCAAGAAGGTAAACTCTTGGGCCATATTGTGTCTCGAGATGGAATTAAAATTTATCCTAAGAGGGTTGAAGCTATAGGCACCATAAATATCCCTAGGAGTGTAAAAGAGATTTAGTCATTCTTAGGAAAAATAATTTTTTTGAGGAGATTTATCCCAAACTTTGTTGAAATCGTGAAGTTGATCACAGATATGCTAAAGAAGAACAACGAAGTGAAATGGACAGCAAAAGCCAAATCATCGTTTGCACGCATCAAGAAGGTTATAAGTGAGGCACCCGTACTGGCAAGCCCTGATTATCTAAAAGATTTTTTGATTTTCTCATTCACCTCCAAACACACAATTTGCCACGGTACTCCTCCAGAAAAATGAAGAAGGTTTCGAGCAACCAATAGCCTTTTTTAGATAAAGTCTTAGAGACACTAAACTCAGATACAATATAATGGAAAAGAAAGCATATGCTATGGTGAAGGCGTTAAAGGCTTTCAGAACCTACGTGCTACATTCCAAGGTAATTACGTACGTATGCACCAGTTCCATAAAAGACATTTTGGTTCAGTCCAACAGTGATGGAAAAAGGGGACGGTGGCTTGCTAAAATTCAAGAATTTGATCTAGAGATAAAACAGACGAGACTGGTAAAAGGACAAGGTTTGGCTAAGCTCTTAGCTGAATCAAACTTCAGAGCCCTCGGAATAAATGGCCTACAAAGATGTGAAGAGTGTGTGGACATGAACGAGCTCGATGAAAAAATAACTGCAATCAAAATCGAAGAGAAGTTTACCTCATCAGATTGGTATAAAGACATAGTGTCCTACCTGCTGACCTTGAAATGCCCGAGCGACCTATCCCCATCTAAAGCACAGATGTTGAAGCTGCATGCAGTGAAGTACTATATATCCGAAAGCCAATTGTATTGGAAAGACCCACTAGGCTTCTTGTTGGATTGTTTAGTTGAATCAGAAACAAAGAAGGTCATAAACGAATTTCATGAATGAGTGTGCGGAGGACATCACACTTGGAGGGAAACGGCTTATAAGATCCTGAGGGTAGGATATTATTGTCCCAAACATTTTTCAGATGTCAATGCCAAAGTCAGAGCCTATAACCCTTGTTAATTGTTCGCAGGCAAGCACAAACTCCCAACGCTACCATTGGTTCTGGTCAAAACGGAAGCCCCTTTTCAACAATGGGGACTAGATTTTATAGGCGAAATTAACCCTCATTCTAGCGCTCAACATAAATGGATCCTAACTGCTACAAATTACTTCACCAAATGGGTGGAGGCTATTCCAACTAGAAAGGAAACGGATTCGGTGGTAATGGATTTCCTAGAAGAGAACATTTTGTCTAGATTCGATTGCCCCCGAAAGATAGTCATAGATAATGCCCAGACATTTAAATCCATGGATATGGTCAGCTTTTTCCAAAAGTATAATATAGAACTCGTTCATTCCACGACACATTACCCCCAAGGAAATGTGCTAGATGAGTCTTCAAACAAGAGTCTAATCTCTATAATTAAGAAAGTGTTGAGCGAAAACAAAAAATCTTGGCATGTGCATTTCAAATATGCTTTGTGGGCGAATCGGATAGGTACAAAAAAATCTATCGACACTTCTCCTTTCCAAATGGTATACGGGACTGACATAGTATTACCTATAAATCTAGTGCTTTCCATAATGAAACTTTGGCAAGATGAGAAAGAAGAACCAAATCATGTCACAAGAAGAATAAACCAGCTAATTGAAGTCCAACAACATAGGGCCGAAGTGGATGAAAGGCTGCAGAAATACTAGGACAACATGAAAGCATTATTCGATCGTAAGGCCAAGGACAAAGAATTTTTCCCCGACGATTTGGTTTTGAAATGGGATGCTAGGAAGGAAGACTCGAAAAAACATGGTAAATTTGATCATATCCGGTACAGACCGTTCAAAGTCACAACTCCTGAAGGAAAAAATTTGTTTCTATTAGAAAATCTGGATGGTAAAATCCTCAACGCCCCTATCAACGGGAGTTATTTAAAGCACTATATGCAATAAATGGTTTCCAAAATTTCCACTGTATATACCAGTTTGTGTTTTCTTTTTTATTTCAGAATTTTTCTTTGGTAAGTCTACTTTCATCACAAATAAAATAAGTTAGTGTTTTTCTAGAAGTAGAGATATGATATTTTTAATGCATTCAGTTCTTTTAAAGACTTGATACTCTTCGTGTTGTTCCCTTATAGGATCCCGTCTTGCAGCCCAAACGAGCAAAAGGAATAAACAGACAATCATATATTGGAGAATAAATTCGCCGAAAACAGGTGATAGAAAATATTTTTCGTTATTTTAGAAGAGAATGAAGTGGTAAGGAAAAGGTACGCATTCCAGAGAGGTTTGTATTTCAAAGGAAGGTCTCTAAAGTGCCGTGACGGTCTCATAAGTATGATATGTCATTAAAAGAAAGAGTTCTTACTCTGGGTTCTAACAGTTTCACCTAGATAAAGATAAGAGGTAATTAAAATAAGCAGAAAGAGGAAAGTGTCTCAAACAAAAGGTTTCAAGAGTCGGTTTTTAATCCATGACCCCTGTATTTCAAAATTCCAAACCTTTATTCGTTGCCCTTTTTCTGTCCTTGGATTTACCTTCTTAAAAATCCAAGCACCTTTCCGGGTTTCCTACAGGGGAAGAAGAGGTTACGTTTTAGCTTTGGAAGATGGAAAACAGACCTTGGAAAGTAATCCGGTCCTCATAAACTCCTCAGTAACCTACTAAACAAAGTTATGAGTAGGTTGATCCTGACTCTTCTAGGTTTTTTAACAGTATTTGAAGGATTGAAGCTTGCTCAAAGGAAGCCCCTTGGAAGTAATTTTTCCCATTTTCCCTGTGGGCTAAGGTGTTTTGAAAGTTAAGAGAAGGTTGGTCCCGAGTAATCAAAGCAAGTTGATAGACCTCCACTGTGAATATTACACAGATATCATCCCTTGTATGCCTTATAAAAACTGATTGCCCCCACTTCGTGTTTTAAAAGTAAAGTATAAGACAAATGGTGAAAGGAAATTCATATTTGATTACCCCCATCTAGTCCAAGAAGACGATGAAAGGAAATTCATAAATGATTGCCCTTGTCTCAACATTTAAATGCATAATTACAATTCGAAGTGGTGAAAGGAAATTCAGTAAAAAGGGTCAGATAACTTCACGAGGGTACTGAACAGGCTCGCTGGCAGTGAAGCAATATCTAAGATATATGTAAGGCTGTCATACATAATTTTCACTCTACTCTGGTAACCAGCCTTTTCGAAACCGAACTTGCATCCCAAGTTCAGACAGGACCCCCCCCCCTCGATTAAAAACATGAAATTTACTTTGTTTGATGCAAGCCAAAATCCACAGGATCTGTTGAATTTCCTAGGACTGTTTCGATTATCTTAAAGAAGACCTGAATTCAGTATTGAGAAGGAGAAAGTCATCGAAAGGGCTACAGCTGAGTTTAGAACGCAATTGAATGTTGAAAAGATTTTCAGATGTAAAGACAAAATCTCTTTTTCCCTCTGTATCCCCTTCCTAAAACAAGTTTCACAGAAAGAAACCAATGACTCCATTTACCCAATACAGGCATGTGGTCTATTGTTCTTCTCGTCTCGCAGGAAGATGGGATCCCTAGTTGGAGCCTATGTTCGAGTCACCTTTTACAAGTGGTTGAAATATAATTCTTGCAATCAAAAGTTTACCCCGACATGTGAAGTGGCGATAGTTGTTATAGTCCTCAGTCACCGTCGCCTAACCATTAAGCGAGTCTATCACTTTTATTACCTTGCGCTATCGCGCTTCAAGAGTTACAAGTCGCAAGGCTTCCAAACTCCGATATGCGAAGTCATGAAACGGTTTCAAAAGTTCACCCGGGTTAGTGTCAGGGGTAAGTCACTTTAAACCTTAGTTAAGCATTGTCAGGGTTTCGCGACTCAGCAATCGCTCTCCCAAAAAACTCTACCTTCAAAGCCCCGAGTCACGAAGTCGCGATTTTTATTAACTAAGCATGGGTTAATTAAGAACTTAACTCAGATCACGATTTTTTAACTAAATCGCGCCATCACGATTTCGGGTATTTTGGACTCCAAGACTAGGAACAAAATTATCCAAGACGGTGAACGCCGAAAAGAGGTTTTGAGGGTTGAAAGTACAAATTTAAGGGAATTAACTAAATTAATTAATGCCTTAAAGGACCTTTAATGTACGCAGCCTACATATGAGATTTTTTAATGTTTCCGCATTTCTTTATTATCACAAATCTTTTAAGCATTTATGGCATTGATTTGAATCTTGATGAGGTAATGGAAAATAAAATCTCGTTTCACACCTAAATCTTTCCATTAAACGATTTGACCATTCTGTCAACAAGGACTCACACAAAGTTGAGAGATTAAAGCAAGGGAGTTTCTTTTATTTGTTCAATTTTATTTCTATATTGTGCGCAGAGTTGTTTTTTCATTGGGATAACTTCTTTCTGTATTTACAATTCTTACTATAGGAGATCTAAACACAGAGTTTTCTATCATGGCTCCACGAAAAGCGTCCAAGGCGGCTGGCAAGATTTCAAGTTAGGGCTCAGATGTTGTTTCCGATACTCCACCCCGAAGTATTAATACTGTCAAAACCTTGACATACATCTCCGACATTCTTCAGTCCGAATTGGTGAATTGTTCATATGATTCCAGTGATAACGAGAAGGATGATTTGGCCACCAAATACAAAATCTCCATTCAAGCAGAGATGCACAAAATAGCGGCAAGGCCATGGCTCCTTCCCTATTATGATATGATCAGATGGGCGTTAGACCATGTGGATATCCTGACCAAGACTATCATCAGCAAACAAAAGGTGACGGTTGGGACTTTTAGACCAGAACATTCGCAGGCAATGTATCAGCTGTCACCCACACCAAACTTTGCATACAATGCCGAGTTTCTGGAAGTTTTTAAGGAGAAGGAATGCGAGCAATATGATAGAACCTTGCCCGAGCTGATCAAGGATTGGGTTTCGCACCCTGCAAAATTCAAGGTAGATTCTAATGGTATTTATTCAATCTCCTCTTTAGAGCCACCATTTAGGTATATAGCAATGATGGCCTGTAGGTTGTATGGGAGGGAGGACACGAGACATTTTCTCCTCCCATGGGTGCCTCTAATTTATATAGTCACTGAAGGTTGTTCATTCAACTGGGCCAAACTTTTGTCAAACAGTCTAACCCATCGAATTACCGAATATCGAGGGCAGAAGGCGAGCGAGAAGACAACCTCATTTTTCATGTCCGCCTATGTCATGGACGCTATTTGTTTCATGATGCCTTTCCCTCTAATGAGCTAGAGATAGACTCTGTCTAATGCTTAGCCTATCCATGCCTATCACTCGAAACTTTGGGAGGATAAGGCCACATAATTCATATACGATATTTTCAATTGGGTAATGGTACCGATGCATGTCTCCATCTTCGATAACCCATCGCCCAGGATTTCAGATAGCATCGCCGCCAACTTGAGTAGTGTGGTTGATTGGTATGCAGAAGCGGAATTTTCATACATCATGGTTTTCAACGCCTCTGTTCCCCCATATGCTCTACCACTATTCATGCCGGATAAGCTGGTATGCTGCAAAATCGCCAGGCAAACCATGCTCGATGGCATAAGAAAATAACTTAAAGGTTTTTAGAAGAAGGTATGGTCGCCCTTCCCCATTCATTTTAATACATATTCTTTATTAGATTTCAGACATGCCAAAGTTGAGGATATGGCCTTGGAGGAATTTAAATTGGTCAAGATCGAGTTCAAGAAAAATGACCCACATAAGGTCGTGAGTAATCACATGGCGAGTTGTGGCCTAAAAAGATATGAACATGAGCAATCGCCTCATGATGACATCTTCCGAGGTACGAGATCGTATGCCGAGGTCCTAAGCCGGATTCAAGCCCTGTTACCCGGGGAGATGGCCGATTTCTTCAAATTTAAGGAACACCGACAGAGTTGCCTTCCCCCAGTTTTACAGGGTAAGAACCCACAGACTATAGATATACATCAAACGGAAGCCAAGGGTTCAAAAGATTCAGATCCTAACCAAGAGGAAAATCAGGAAAAGAAAAAGGAAACCGGGGACCTGGAATAGGAAGCTAAGATCCCCAACCCATCAAACAAGCCAGCCACGGTTGTTACCCTAGAAAAACCATCCAAGGAAATGGGCAGTCCCATCATGTCTATTACTCCCCTACAGTCTACAAAGGGGACCCCCAACGCGGGATGGATTTTCGGCAAAGAGCTAACGCCCATTACTGTAGAAGAGTTTCCTTCGAACGAGTTCTTCTTCAATAAGAAGAGAAAGGTCATTGTGAAGAAGGAGGTTTTGCCGAGAAGCGGGCACAGTAGCCAAAAAATTCAAAATCCTAGCCRACGRGAAGGCCATGAAAAAGGAGGAATTCGCCACCCAGATAGCAGGGACATTGGGGGCTTTTGCTAYAGCCAACCAATTTTTTGTYAGATCTCTAAAGGAAYARTTAAAGAAGAAGAAYCGATTGATCAGAACATTGGAGGCTAAGCTASCTACARCAGAGGAAAATGCCAGAGATCAGGTGAAYAGAGGTCTAGAGMAAGCYAGAGCAACCGATCAAAAGGAAATCGAGCGACTYAGATCCGATCTCGAGAAAATACATCAGTCGGCCCAGACCAGCCAAGCTAAGGTAAGCCAACAASAAGAAATGATCRGGWAGTTACAGGCAAAGTTGAATTCTATCAAGAGCCAGGTTATAGATATTAGGATAYTCAAATCCCAAGCCATTGAAATCTRAAAAAGAGTGTCAGTAGCTCARCAAGATTTACTTGCTAAAGTGGAGGCCATCCAAAACCATTGCCAGACCATTGACCAAGTATTGGAAGACATTTCTTTGAGAGAAAGAGAAGCTGGGGTAGCTCGGGTCGCTTTCCAGGAGGTTGTTATAGCTATGATGAGAAAATAAATGGTCAGTAGTTCTAGGCTTTCCATCCCAGAGAAAACCAGAGGTAATATCTTGCTAAAGGCATGGGAGTGTAATATATCTAAAAGCAGAGAACGAGCAAAAGAAATGAGAAACTCTTGTGAAGAAACTTTTGGCTTGATAAATGAAAGTTTGTTGGATCTCGATAGGGAAAGCAGCACTGAGACACTAGGCCAGATCGATATAGTCAAGTGCCTACTCAATATCAAGGAGAACGAGGAAAAAGAGCAGGCTGAAATATCATAGATAAGCTAGACTGATATAGTCCAAGTGGATAAATGGATAATAAAACCAAGTGTACAGTTATGTTCTATCATCACTAAAGACCGACAAGTAGGGGGAAGGTTGCCATAGTTAGCGAAGGATTGTTACACTTTTGAGGCAAACAACCAAGCAGATCCCTCCAGGTTGATAGCCCAGTTGGTGGAGAGGTGTGTCACTTGCACCAAGCAGGCGAAGGGGCAAGTTTTCAGTGCCAAATAATGACAAGTGTCTGCCTATTCTATTTTTAGAACCCAAAGAGTAAATAAAGGAAGGTGCTCTACCCACATGAAAGAGGACAAAGACAAAGAAGCGAAACACTTAAAATTCCCATTTTGTAACATAAAACTTCAGGAACGATTGAAATTCGAATGTTTAGAAGTTTGTATAAATAGGCATTTTTGAAGAGAGAAAGAGGTTGGACCTTTCTTGGCCGATTGTAATAGAGACTTTCTTCCTTTTGAAAATTAATACAAAGAAATTCGAAGATTCTTGATTCTGTGAAGACTGAGTTATGAGTTTTGTTTTCTCTGTTATCTTACATTAAATTTCGTTTCGCATATATATTTGTGATGAATCCTTAGCTGCAATTTAGTGCAAATTCTACTGTGGTGACCAACTTTTTAGTCATCTAATCGCTTGCAGTTTTTCCTCTGTATCGGCTATCAGCAGGTACAAGACTTGTGAACTTTTTAGATTTCTATGTTTTATGCTTCGTCAGATTACTTCTTGTTTTTGTCTTCTTCTATTTACAAGGCGAGATTCTCCCTTGATAGGAGCCTCACATTGTCGTCTGCTTAATGTTTTCTCACATGTCATACACGATTATTTAAAAAGTTAACTCAGTTATGGGAGAAGGCCTTTGGTTTGTGTTCTACCTTTAACATCGGTTTTCGAAAGTTCTCTTTTATATGGTCAAAAAACTGAAGGAACTTTTTAAACCTCGAACTTTCTCTTCATTTTTTGCTCCTCCATGGCTATGCTCTTTGCAAGACAACCCAACATTGAACCCGGCCTATCGGATCAAACCAACATTGCTTTGAACCTTTTTGACACCATACTTAAAACTGCCATCACCTAGGTCGAACTCGAACGTTCATGGGCCGCAATCGAATGGGATATAACCATCCAGTAACGTTTGGAAATGAGACAGAGACAACATAGAAATCAGCCTTAACTTCCTTTTCCCTAAGGTTATTTTTTCCCCTTTTTATCTTTTACTCACTTTCAGATGCCTAGACCCTATACTTTCTAGCCTTAAGTACAGACTCTGGAACAACACTCATGATGCTAGCAATAAGCATATATATTATTTATATATAAATCTCTTTCCTCTTTGGTATATTATAATTATATTATTTATTTATAAATCTCTTTCCTCCTTATCATTTTTTTAATAATTTGGTTGTTGAAAATTCGGTGGGCAACTGGCTCAAGAGCATTTAATTCTCTTCACGTTGGCATGTACACAGCTGGATGTAAAGTAAATTTATATCTCACTGTGTGTACACTTCAATAACTTCATTTATTACGGTCGTCTCCCTAGTTGTTCTGGGTAGTTAATTTAGTACACGATCAAGGTTAATGATAAGTGTTCAATTATTATGCTGAAAGGCATACACCTATTGGAAATGGGAACATTTAGTCATCTTTTAACCTTAAATCTTAATCTTATGGCCAAAAATTGAAGATGCTGGCATATTCTTAGTCGTCCACCCGAATCAATGAATGGGATTTACTGTTCATAACTTCCTTGCATTTATGAATGAATGCGTTAACATGTTTACTTTTTCACATTTACCTAATCATATTAAGAAATTACTGTAAGGCCATTTACGTTAAGATGATTAACAAGGATTAATATATATGTAAGATTTTATTGCCATGTTTGAATGATTAGCAGGCACTACCTCAAACGGATTGCACATATAACTGTTGGGATGTGAACCATGTCCACGTTTGGCTTGCGTTCAATTTAAAGTAAATAAAATTAATTTATGGATCCATATCTTTTCTGGTGTTTCATGTTATAGTCGTATTTAGTTAATGTGGGATGCCTAGCTTTTCATATTTCATCTTTCTGAAATTAGTTCTTTACTTAAATCACTAGATACTCAAATTGCCTATAATTAATGACCTCTACTGGCCATGTTGGGATGGCTTTTCGATTTTAACAGTTTCATCATACAATAGAAAATGTGTGAGAACAATCGATTCATTTCACTATCCATCAGTTATAGCAGACATTAACATTTGCGATTCGTTTCACTATCCATATCCATAAGTTACAATAGACATTAACAGTGTGTAGACAGATCACATGCATTGTTCCAGAGGGTACTAATTTTGTCATCAGAGCTCAGTTTCTGCAGGTTTTGTTGTGCCATAAGCTGAGGATCGGGTTGCGGTTGCTAGGGGAATCATCATAAATTGTTTTTGATGCTATTTTTGATGATCTGTCATGAGTATCCCCACGGGACTCGACTGCTTCCTTCTGAAATATTTAAAAGAACAAGGGAAAAAAATTAAAAGAAATTGTGAAACCTGTGCACTCTGTTTACTAATAAATTTGTTCCCTTTTTCGATATGCGCTGGAGATGATCTTCACAATTGGATTATACATAATCTGTAAGGATTGGTTGTATCTTTCCAAGGTATGTTGTCGCAGGGAAAAACAACAAATTATTCATCCCTGGTACTAGGGTTATAAATACTCTCATTTTATTTTATACAAATTTGTTTGTGTGCTTGTACAAATTTGCAGAACTAATAATATATTCACTAAGCATGCAGAGCTCAACCTAAAACATATAATAATAATCTCTTCACTGGGCATGCAGATATCAACCTAAAATACATACTAATAATAATCTCTTCTGTGGGCATGCAGAGTTCAATCTAAAATATATATTTTTAGTGATCAACAACTTTATAACAATTAAAACATATTAATAATTGCAATATTATTAATGTGAATCATTCACTGTGTATGCAGAACTCAACTTAAAATATATCTGCTAATATAAATTGGGAGAGAATATTTAATAAATTAACAATATTTGGGAGAGAATAGTTGATAAATTTGAGAGAATATTTGATAAATTAGTAATATCTGAGAGAATATTTGATATATTATTTGATGTAAAGTGTGAGAATAGTTGATACTTGAAAGTAGTGATCGACATCTTCATAATAATAGTTGATATGTAGGGTATATTTTTTAAGTAATCAACATCTTAATGATAATAAAAAAATATCTTAATAATCATAGTCTCTAAGTGAATTGTGGAATATGCCATAATAAAAAAAGTTATAATCTATGTTAATCAACTTTGACTAATTTAAAAATTGTTAAGAGACACTATGTACAAACCTTTAAATATTTTAGGCTTTCTACAAACCTTTAAACCCCTTAAAATAAATTGAATTGATGCATAGATGTATATCACTACAAACAATTTTACTATGTTAATTGCATAATGTAACTTTTGGATAGTTAAATCAAACTTTAAAACAAATTTATTGAATCTCAATGGCTTTGGGTTTTCATCTTGAATTATTCTAAATTATATTGACATGGAAGTTTTATATAATAATAATAATAACAAAAATCTATTTTTAAGGTCACCCCCTCTGATCTCTTA
>JASDQU010375095.1:37117-48638 GCA_032191745.1 Picea mariana | reverse complement strand
TAATGACTTAAAAGCGCTTTTAACCCTTTTTAGCTCAATGTCACTTTCTGAATATAACACATGTGACTGGAGTGACCTCTAGTAACCCTGTTTACCCCTCTTTGGCCCTAGCTATAGTCTAACAGGGTAGTTTAGACCATTAAGCCTCCTCTTCTGGAGATCCTATTTGGAAAGGGACATTACATATAGTGGGACACTCTTCCTGAGGAGGCCTAGAGAACGTAAACCCTCAGAACACATTTGAGATCAGGGTGAGGTGCTTCATTTGAGCTATCCAACACATTTTTTCGAGCCTTCTAGCCATCAAGGTGTCACATTCAGACAGTGGAGTTGCAGTGTGTTTGATAGGCAGAGGAGAGATCACAGATTCTCGAATCTACTCATGCATAGGGCTAGTGAGCCAAATTCCTTCTAACCCATTAGAGAGGGAGGAAGGGCACTCCATTAGATATAGGTTCCATCATATTCTGATGGTGGAATCTACTTGGGCGACTCTTTCAGTGTTATTCAACGTGAGGGTATTCCCTGCAATTTGACAGATTACTTCCGGCAATGACAGGGAGATCTAGGAGCCTAGTAGCACCAGATCCATCCAGAGCGAGTCTTGTAGGGAAGAAGGTGACTTCATTGGGATAGATCTCACCATATTCGAAGGAGTCTTTCTCATGCATGCATTAGATTCATCTTCTGGAAACAGATCCAATGTTGCATGCAGCAGTAAACCCACACATGTCATAGATTGGGTTTGCATGACAATGATCTGGAAACACATGTTAGTTCTAGGTATTGTTCCATGTTTTTACTAGAATTCCAGTATAGATGTAGTCATTTGAAGGTCTAATTGAAGATTGGTTTGGTTATTTTTATATGCATGCAGTCTGTGTGTGAATTTTTGTACATGCATGTCATTATTGTAATTGCTTAACTATTCAATATATCTTAAACAAGTTGTTCCACCTAAAACCACATGAAAAATCACCACGCATGTTAAATTCAAGTTATCAAATGCATTCATAAACCTAAATAACCCATTCAACCACCCAAATAATATCAGGTATGCGACAGACAAGGTCAGTAGAGAGTTAATATCCAGATCTGTGGATTTGGGATATTACAAGTGGTATCAGAGATGTAGTCCTGCCAACCTGTGAATAAATTTTCCATGAATTCAGCAGAGAACCCAGGGGGTTGTGAGAATATAGGTGACAAATTCCTCACTTATAGCGGGAACAAAGAGAGGAGAGGACAAATATTAGATTATCCCCCCTTTCCTCACAGTTCAGAGGAAGAGAAAGAGGCACAGCAGGAAGCAGAAAGAAGGGCAGAGCGTGAGGAAGAGATTGAGGAAGAGAGGAGGATGGGAGACATATATGAAAGGCCAAAAGGTAGTGGAAAAGTATCCATGGACCCAGAAGTGGCCTCCATGTAGGTTCTTAACAATCTGGTGATCAATCAGTAAGCCATGACTCGGTATTTGGCACAAATGGCAAATATATTAGCTACAAGGAACATTCCAGGAGAAAATTTCCTCCATGCAACATAGGGGAACTCAGGGGTGGGTAGTAGACCCCATTCACCTACTTTCACCTACACATTATCGAGTAGGATTCCCTGGACACTATTCCCTAGCTTTCACATGGAACTTCTAGCAGCAAGAAAGTAGCAAGTAGCATAGAGACCCGCCACACAGGCAGAGGATATTGTTGAATATAGGAGAGAGTATGCATCCCTAGGGCCAAAGTTCCAAACTGACATGAATTTAGTAGAGTATTGAGGACTTAGACTCTAGAACCATTCTAGAGATCCTCGGAGGGGAGGAAAATAACAACAGTAGGCACATAACATGGAGTTCATTCGGAAAGTAGGGAAACTTACTATACCCTCTTTAGATGGATCATCCAGATGTACTACCAGAGCTTGGGTATAGAAACTCGACACGTACTACAAGCTCAATGAGATGATAGAAATTGAAGCCATCAGTTTCACTATTTTTCATTTGGAGGGAGAGGCCCACAAGTGGTGGCACCATGGACTGGTGACGTTGGGTCAGAGTCACATCACCTCATACAAGGAGTTCATGGAGAGACTTATGGACAGTTTTAACAGGAGGGATCCAGAGATCCACTTTAGGGATTTAGCCCAGTTGAGACAAATTGGTACACCTGATGCATTTATCACAGAGTTTCATAGAATAGTCGTGACAATGACAGGCATTTCAAAGCCTAGACTGATCATGATTTTCACATAGGATCTCAAAGAACCCTTGATAGAATGGGTTAATTCCTACATAACTCACACACTATAGGATGCCATCCTACACACTAAATATCTTGCAGACTCAGTGTCGAAAACCAAAAACAAATTCCAAACCCTTTCTGCCACAGAAGGATCAAGATAGGAAATCATTCCAGAGAGAGTGGAAGGGTAAGAATAAGTTGGATAATGATATGAGGCATGCACTTATGAGGAAGAAATTATGCTTCAACTGTATAGATCCATGGGTCCTCGCCCATAAGTGCATGGGAAAGGGACAAATCCACTACATTGAGGTTGCAACAGACGATGATGAGGAGGAACAGGGAAGTCAGGCATAAGACAATGAGTCCACTATCTGAGAGGAGGAGCCATTGCATGAGGAGGAGGAGCCTCCAAGGAAACCACCAACACCAATAGGGGCACAGCCACTAGTAGAGCCATAGCCTCGCGAGAAGGCTAAGAGACGAGCACCAGTGAAGGGAGGAATCATAGAGACCCTTTCTGGAGTCCCTAGGTATGACACACTCAATATCAGAGGGACTATTCAGGGAAAATGTGTCATTACCTTGATATATGGTGGGGAAACCCACAATTTCATTGGTGTTGCATTGGTAGATATGAGAGCACTATAAACCGAGGATTTTGAGGGTTTTGATGTTGCAGTAGTTGATGGTCACACGGTAGAGTGTTTGGAGAAAGTTCCATATTTAGAGGTACATCTGGGAAACCACATAGTGAAGGATACATTCTATGTGGTTGACCTTTCTGACACAGCTGTGGTATTGGGAGTCCAATGGTTGATCACCTTGGGAAATATTTATACCAATCACCAAACACTTGAGATGGGATTCAGAGACGCTGAGGGGAAGAAGATTGTACTAAGGGGTATGTCGACAAGGGCACCCACAATAATGTCAGCAAAGAGGATTGATAGGATCTTCATACATGGGGGAGTAGCATATTTAGTAGAGTTTATGATCACCATGCGGAGGGATTAAGACATTTACCAGCAGTATTAGGCAGAGATCGAGGCTTTGTTGAGTCAACATGAGCAGGTTTTTGGTTTGATGCTTCCAGGGAGACCCCTATACAGAGGGTTTGCGCACACCATCGAGATGGAAGAGGGTACAAAACTCGTGATTACAACACCCTATCATCATTCTAGGATGTTCAAGGATGAGATAGAAAGAGCAATTAAGGAATTGTTAACGATGGGACACATTAGGCCCAGTAGTAGTCCATTTTCTTCTTTATTAGTCTTGGTCATGAAGAAGGATGGTACTCTGAGGATGTGTATAGATTACCGTGATTTGAACAAAAAGACAATAAAAAATCGGTATCCTACCCCATGCATTGATGAGTTGCTGGATGAACTGCATGGGGCAGTTTTCTTCTCGAAGATTGATTTATGCTCTGGCTACCATCAGATCAGCATTAGAGAGCATGAGATAAATAAGACAACATTCAGATTCCATTATGGACATTTGGAGTTCTTGGTTATGCCATTTGGGCTAACCAACGCACCATCCATATTCCAGTATTGCATGAACCATATATTCTGAGATCACTTGAGGAAATCAATATTGGTGTTCTTCCATGACATATTGATATACAACAAGACATGGGAGGAGCATCTGAAAATTTTGGATGGGGTACTCAACATTATGGAGGCATAGTCATTGTATGCCAAGGAGTTAAAGTGTGAGTTTGGAATGACAAAGTAACTTTAACTAGGTCACATTATCAACGCATAGGGGGTGTAGGTTCATCAGGAGAAGATCATATCCATCTTGGATTGGCCAACACCTAGAAATGTGACAGAGTTGAGGAGTTTCTTCGGGTTGTGCAGTTACTAGAGGAGGTTCGTGAAGGGTTTTTCACATTTGGGACACCACTCATCGACGTCACCAAGCGAGGAGCCTTCATATGAACTGACGAGTTGCAGAAGAAATTTGAGCAGATGAAGGTAGTCATGGGCACATGCCCAATACTAGAATTTTTCGATTTCACACTACCAATTTTTTGGAGTGTGATTCATCAGGAGAGGGGATCAGAGTAGTGTTGATGCCTGGGGGACACCCCATTGTATTTGAGAGTAGGGAGCTTAGTTATCCAGAGAATATGTATATGGTTTACGACAAGGATATGTTAGCAATAATGCATGCTTTGTCTGAATTCTGGTAGTACTTGGTGGGTAGCACATTTGTGGTCAACAAAAAACATAATAGCTTGAATTATTTCCTTCAGCAAAAAGATCTCAGTGAGATGCAGCAGAAGTGGGTGACAAAAGTCCAGGCCTTTGATTTTGACATAGAGTATGTCAAGAGAAAGAAAAGATTGTGACAGGTGCACTTTCCAGGAGACCAGGGACTTGTTCCTTGATGGAGATCTCAACAGATTGGAAATCACACTTGTTATTAGAGTATTCCAAGAATAAGTTCGCATGTGAATTATTGGACGGACAGGTACAGGACGAGATGTACAGAGTCATAGATGAAGTCTTCTTCTATAAATATCGATTCTACCTTTTATTTGGATCTAGTCTCAAAAAGAAGATCTTGGCGGTAGTACACAACTCACCTTTAGTAGGCCTTCAAGGCTTCTTCAATACATACGGCAGGTCAGGGAGAGATTGTCTTGGAAGGGTCTCAAGAAGGGTATGGTGAGACATATCAACGAGTGTGTGACTTGTCAGCAAAACAAGTCAGATCATACACTCCCAAAAGGGTTGCTTCATCCACTCCCTATTCTAGAACAAAAATGGGAAAGTATATCCCTGGACTTCGTTACAGGCTTACCTAAGGCTCAGGGAAAGGACTGCATATTTGTAGTGGTCGATAGATTTACCAAATTTGTGCACTTTTTCGTGATTCCTACAGAATACAATGCAATGTAGGTTGCAGATTTGTTCTTTAGAGAGATATTCAAACTTCATGGGTTGCCACAGAGTATAGTCAGTGACAGAGATGGTCGGTTCATCAGCACATTTTGGCAGGATTTATTCATATTTGTTGGTATAGAGTTGACACCCATCATAAGTTACCACCCCCATACTGATGGGAAGACTGAGATAGTCAACAAGTGAATAGATGGCTACTTGAGGAACTATGTGAGAATATAGCAAAAAGCGTGGGTAATATGGTTACATCTTGGAGAGCACTCACTACAAGGAAAATACCCTCTAGCATAGGTTATAGCGGAGGCTTTTAGTGTTAAAAATTTGACAAAAATTGTCAAAAAAACCTCCGCAAAAACATCCTTTTTTTGCAGCAGATGGTTTTGCAGATATTATAATGGAACTTCATTATAACTAAAAAAATACAGGCGGGTGGAGGTTGTAGCGGATGTTTTTCCATGGGGTGCACTTCACATACCATGTGCATTGATGCGCTTAAAACATTAATGCACTGGTGCCTACATTGCACAATAGGAACAGGTTGAATCTATGATACCGAGCGTTGATGTGTTCTTAAACTTAAAGCCCCAGTGCTCACATGTCAACCAAAGCACCGGGGTTGTCCAAGAAATATGGGGCATCGGTGCTCTTATAAACATAAACACATCGGTGCCTTAATAGGAATAAAGCATCAGTAAAATCAATGATAACATGCACCGGTGCGTTCAAAAACAAAAAGGATCGGTGCATGATGTTGAGAAGGCCCCGATGTGAACTTGTGAAAGAGAAGCACTGGTGTGCTTATAAATGGAACGCACCGATAAGTCGTATTATTATTATAATTTTTGGTTAAAATATTATTAATATCGATGTTTTTTTTAATTTATGTCAGCACCGGTGTGTATTATGTTACAGCACCGAGGCATGTTATAATTAAAAGCACCGGTGTTTTTTATCATTGAACACACTGATTTTCATTTTCTCTTTTCAGAAGCATCGACCTATGACTTTGGACAATTATTGTTATTTTTTAATTCCATTGTTTATCAAAAAATTGACATATATCTTATAATAGTATTCATATAAATTAAATTTTGATTAGTGCATTTGGATATGATGTTTGGATTATCTTGTTATATCATCAATGTTCGCATCTCTTTGTTATAATATTTAATCATCCATATATTTATTCAGCGATGTAACATTTCACAGAAACATTTGACAACACAAAAGAATAAAACAAAACATATTTTATTATATATGAATAAGAGGCTCTTTGTCATAAAAAATGGGACCCTTATTGGTAACCCCTTGTCTTTCAATTGGGATAGTACTATGTCTATTACATTAAACAAAATGTCTGATTTTCACAGACAATTATTTCAGAAAAAGACAACAGCTTGCATTGATATCCAAATATATTAATCATCATTCTTCGTTGGAACTGTTGTTAGATGTTCTCGAGCTACTTTCATGACTTGGGTTATTTGGCCAAATGTTTTATTGATTGGATCGATTGTTTTCCTCTTCTTCAAATGATTACATCTACAAAAATAAAAAGAAAGTGTAATGAGTGTATCTGCATTGGTGAGAATAATGAAAATTGAAATAAATAATATACATGAATGTAAATTGAAAAGCAGCATATCATAGCAAGAATCGAGTCCTGAATGATAAACATTTTTTCAAAACCAAATCTCATGCCTTATATAAACAACTCTTTTATTGGCCATTTTCATACTTTGTTTCCTGCAATTTTAATATACCCCATAATAAATTATAGATTTAATATAAAGATCTTTTTTGTTCCATTAATTATAAAATGAGAGAACTAAAACATAGATACTTACAAATTCCACAATTAATTTTTTATATTCCAACATATTCTCACAACCCTTATTTAGCACAATGTCAGTCAATTCTTGTGATGGCTCTTATATGTATGTTAGCACATTTTTGAATACATTCAAGGATGGTTGTTGTAAAACAATTTAAAATATACAAAAATGAAATCATAAGTTAATGTTATAAGGAAATAACAATTACTCACAAACTTTGCTATCAATCCTTTTCCTTATTGTCGTCATGTTTTATGTGTTGAATGAGTTCCATTTTGTTTTCTTTTCTGCAAGAAAATACTTGAAAATTAATAATTAATGTTAAATTATTTATTTATATGTACCTAATAGAAAAATTCAATGATTTCATACATTTGAAGCACTTTGTTGTTGAGATGGCTCCTCATGTGATACAATTATGTCCATTTCTTTTACCATCTCCTTGTACATTTTTTTTGACATTCCTACTGGCATATTTCGGATATCAGTTTGTTGATCCTTTAGGATTTTCATAATCTTCCTGAAAAAAGGAACATGACAATTAAATATTTTTATATTGATATATGAAAACTAAATATAAAAAAAAAAATTGATATTAATCAATTATGAATGATTTGTAGTAATATATACATATTCTACAAAAGCATTTTTAGGAATATTACTTTTTGATTGATTCTTTTGTGTTGTGGTATGTTTTTGCTATTGCAAGTATGACATGTTGCATTGACCATTGCTCTGGAAACGCTTCATGTAGTTTAGATATAACCAAGTTCTTCAAATCATTAGATTCATTTATGTATTGTAAGTGGAAATTACGTCTATACGTTCAATCCACTATATCCCTCATAGTTTTGTAAAACAAATCCCCCCTTTCATTAACTTCCAACACCACTCTAGATGAGCTAAGGACCAATTCATCATCATTTACATCTTCTATAATTTTATTTTCTTAAGACAACATTTTGTTCCTTTGTTTTTTGTCCCAGTTGTAGAACATTAAATATATGTGAATTAATAGATTGTTTTGAACATGTTATATAATATTTTTAAGTAAACAATTAATGAAAATTCAAAAAAAAAACTCATATTGAATAGATTTTTTTCATTCATCTGGTTCATCCTTTTGCAATTTTTCCATCAAGTTTTTACGCTCTTCTACACTTACATCACAAAGAATATTATCGAGCTTCCTCATTTTATGGATCTGTAGGACACACACTAACCAATACATATTAGTTAAACTTGCATATAGTTCAAACATATTAATTTTTTATAGAATTTACAAAGAACTTGACTTTTTTTCCTTTATGGATGTGCTATCTTTGTATCCATCAGAATTTTTATTACTTGAATTATTCTTATACATTTGTTTATCAATATACAACCTATACCATTCAATACAAAATATATTAAATATATTTTATAAATAAATCACATAATTTTCACCAAAAACAGATATCTCGGTGTGTTGTATTAATATTAAAGCACCGGTGTGTTACATGTTATCAAATGCACCGCTATAAAAAATATCTAAAAGAACAGTAAATTAGAGCAGTGTGCAATATATTGTTAACAACACCAATGCATTTAATGTTAAAAATGCAACAATAAAAAATACTTTAAAAAACATTAAATTACAATGGTGTGATAAGTATAGTTAACAAAACCTCTCCAATTGAAAAAAAATAAAAATAAAAAATACCATAAACAAATAAATGTACACATCCATGAACAAATTTTTTTAATTATTTGTGACATAGTCGATGTGTTTGTATCTGTAAGTGCACCAATGTGTTATATTGCATAAGACACACCGATTACTTGAAACTATTTATTTTTTTAAGTGACAAGGTCGAGAGGGTTTGGATCCGATGCATCACATGTCAAACGCATTTTATATGGAAACATAAACCCATTAAATCTAAAAACCTAAAATGAAAATCTATAATTATGAAGTGATAGAGGGAGTTAAACCCTAAGTTGAAGTTTTGCAATCACACAAACAATAAGAATCAAGGGTTTAAGGTAAGTATGAATTTTTATTTTTTTTTCTGAATCACAAAACCCTTCAATTTTTTATTTTCTGATTAATTGTGTTGCTCCAAAAGGGTTTTGAATGAACTACCATACCCTTTAAATTCTAATATTCTGAATAACTATGCTTTCAAAAGTATTGATTTGTTGTTCCACAGTGCTCCCCTATATGTCTCTCTTGCAAATCTGAACCCTGTAAATTTTGGAAAAATATTGAATAGCTTAATACCCATGAAAGGATTTATGAAAATTGTTTTAAATGAATCAACACAGTTACCTTCATTGATCTTTTGAATAAATCATGTTGTTCTAAAGTATTTTGTTGCTCCACAGTGCTCTCTAGTATGGCTCTCTTGAAATCTTTCCACTATTAATTTTGGTAAAATAATGAAATAGTAAATAGGTTTTACTATTTAAAGGACTTTATGAAATTACATTTTAAATTCCCGCTCATTTTTAAATTGTAAAAAAACAATGTTGTTGTTGTTTTTGTTGTTGTTGTTGTTTTCGAAACTTCGGTGTGTTTATTAATTTAACGCATCGGTGTTGATATGTATACGACACACTAATGCGTTTTAAAGTTTTGGAGCACCGATATTGGATAATTTTGTTTTTCTTATTTGAATTCATGGGATCGTTGCGATGCATATATAAACGCTCGGTGCTTTACAATGTTATAGACGCATCGGTGCATGTTTCTTACAATAATGCATTGTTATGTTTTCAAAGTCATCTGAATTTTTATTTGCACAATAAGTAATATATTCATCTTAAATTATTTTTCATGATGCATCCACATGACTTGCAGTACATCATAGTATACATTTTACGCTTAAAGTCGTCTTATTGTTAAAAATAATTTGTTGTTGATTTTTCTCAAATGCAAGGAGAGAAGATTATAATATCAAATGGTCAATTCTTCAAATTGCATCCCATTCCATATTGCTCAAAGTCTATCATGGAGTTCTCCCTTTCCATTTCGAGTAAGTTTGGATTTTATTTATATTTCAATTATCTAATTGAATTTATTTTTGTTATCCATGTCAATTTGAATAAAAAGGTATCTAAATTTGCAGGATCCTGATTCAGAATCAAGTTCAGATGCAGATAATAGTCCAGTACCAATTCATAAACGTTGGAAGCTCTTATCAAGAGAAACATACCACAAGCAGTTGGTAGATGAAAATGGACAACCACTTTACGTTGCCAATAGTAACATGCCATCTTCTAGCCACAATCTTGGGTCAGTGATGGTAATAATTGTTTTGTATAATGTGATTTGAACAAACCAATTGCATTGTGCTTACTAATATCATCGATGTACTAATATTCAATATTTTTACAATTAGGATTCTAGTGATGATGATCGACCTAACTATCATCTTTTGTTGCACCCCACTACAATGTCAAATTGAGAGAAGGTTGCAATAAGATCACAATTCGAAGAGGAAGCATGCCAAGAATGGTTGAATCAACCACCTATTTAATTCCCACTACGTCCATATTCACCAATTAGGAATGACTAAAACATAGTTCTTCACAAGTTGGCAATGGATTCAATGAAATAGAGGCTAGTATGGATGATTATTTATGGGATACAACTGCCATAGAGACAATTTTGTTAGATGGATTCCAGAACGATGAGCGAGGGGATGATGCTCATATCACTGATACCTTATTCAAAAGTATAAAATTTGCTTCCACCACCCCTCTTTGGACCTAGTTGGTCAAATTCTACCCAACTGAGGACAACAATGTTACTGTACAACTTGAAAGCAAATTTTGGCATGCCAAACGCATGTTTCTTGACAATATTGAGGTAACTGATCATCATTGAGTCCCTTATAATTTGAGAAATATTTCCACACAATCAACATTAAAAATGATCGTTTTTATGAATGTTAAATAACATTGTACATTTATATTTCCCACTAACTACATGTTATTCAAAGATAAGTTTCTTCTGAGTGATAATGTATTTCCCAGTAGCTTTGAAAAGGAAAATAAAATGTTGCAAAGATTGGGTGTTGAGTACATATCATATCATGCATGTCTGAATGATTGTATTCTATATAGAGGAGAATATGTAGACAAAGAGATATGTCCAAAATGTGGGCATGACAAATATCATAAATCAAATAAAAAGGGTAAATCACATGGTCCTCCTCATAATATATAGAGGCACATGCCTATAATCCCAAGGATTCAAAGGCTCTTTCATTGCAAAGAATTATCTATGTTGCAGGGATGGCATGCCTCGCATAGAAGTGAGTTGGGAGTTATGAAAATCCCAACAGATTCAATAGCCATGAAGCATATAGAAGATACATGGCCCAAAAAATTCAAGGATGAAGTATGAAGTTTGCGACTCAACATATCCATGGATGGAGTCAATCCATATTCCCTCCAAAAAACCAACTATTCTATTTGTTTTGTAGTAGTGATCAATAAAAATATCCCCCCATGGTTTTCCATGAAGAATGAACATCTTATGTCG
>JASDQU010375095.1:26670-37105 GCA_032191745.1 Picea mariana | reverse complement strand
TTGAAGGAATTATGGGAAGGGATACATGTATACAATGTATCAAGACCCATCACAATAGAGAGGAATTTTACATTGTATGGCATATGTGCTTACACCACACATGATTTTCTAGGCTTAGGAGTTTTCTCTTGTAAATTACATGTTTATTAAATTTTTTATATACATAACAATATTTTTTGGCATATTTAATTCATTGCAATTGTTCCGGACTTCGACGCTAACATGCTCTATTGTATACATTAATAATTTTGCAGGTCTTGTAACAAAAGGATATCATGGATGTAAATGTTGTGGACATTCTTTGAAGTCTAGGTGGTCCAACCACCTATGAAATCCAGTGTACTACTGCTCCAGGGTATTCTCCCATAACAACACCCTTATATAAGAGCAACATCCACTTTCAATGGTAAACCAAAGAGATCCCAAAGGCCTGCAATAATTATACCAGCAGAATGGTTGAGAGCATATGAGAGAGAGAAGGAGAAGGAGATTACAAAAATATTTGATTCAAATGGGGAGCCTATGTTCAATGATCCATAATTTTTCGACACCTATGTTGAGAAATTTCCCATTGGGATGAAAAATAAATTTGTCTTTTATGAGCTCCCATATTGGTAGCATCTTAAGATTTCCCACTTACTAGATCCCATGCATATCTTTAAAAATGCTTCATCTTCTTTATAGAGGAACATATCATCAAAATAAAGTGACACATTGGTTGTTAGGAGAGATATTATTTCTTCAAAAATTAAAAAGAAAGTAGATGAGAGGTTGGTCCCTCTTGGTCTTTCAAAGAAGGTGATGTCCCATGGATATTGAAGAAAGTTGATATTTCTTTGGAAAATGAAGTTATATTGGGTGTGAAGGATCCTTCTTTATATGGGTCTTCACTACGGCACAACTTCACTATGGAAAACCATTTGTCGGGGTTAAAATCAAATAACCATTTGAACCTTCTAAGAGTACATATACCAAAAACATGATTTTATTATTTGTTTTATAAATTCATGCTATGGGATAAAACATAATTAATTTTGTATGTGTTTACTTTGTATTGCCATTACCCTATGTTGGTGCATGGGTGTGTGAACCATGACTTCCCCCAGGACCTACGATGTGCCATATCTAAATTATCTTCATTTGTATGTTGGATCACATCAAAGGAGATTCATATGGATAGAATTCCATGGTGGTATCAAGAGATAGTTGAGATTCTTTGTATGTTTGAGAAGAAACTGTCGATGAGTTTCATGGACTTGCAAGTTCATATTCTAATTCATCTAGTAGATGAGGTTGAATTCGTCGGAGTGATCTCTTGTTGTTGGATGTTCTTCTTAGAGAGGTACATGAAGAAATTGAAAGGATTTGTTCAACAAAGGGAAAAAACGGAGGGGTCTATGGTAGAGGGGTACATATCGTATGAGTCTTTATATTATGAAAATGAGTACATCAATAATATCGACAACACACCATGTGTGATGATTTGGGACAATGAAAGGGATGAAGACAAAAGAGAAGGGGAGCTTCTGCAAATGAACGAAAAAAGTTGCTTGATAAAGAGTAAATGACTTATCATTTGTCAAATTTCTACAGAGTAACTATTCACACTAAACTTCATAATGTATATTTTTATATGATACGTATTATATGTTGATTTTATTTCACGAATATATATATATACACACACACACACACACACATCAGCGAATTCAAAATTTGATGTCATCAACAAATTCATTCTTTACAATTCAGAGGCAAGACAGTCTTGGGTCACATTGTACGAACAGAAGAGGAGGAAATGGGACAATGACAAGAAAGAATTTAGATAGTTGAATGGTAGAAGCATGCCTTATCCTGATCATTTAAAAGAAAATATGTTAGTGATATGCCCCAACAGTTGGGTTGCTAACCAAGTTAGAGATAAATACAGTGCATATGGTCATTACCCGCGTGTTGAAGAGGATGCACTAAACATAGGGATTGGGCGCAGCAACTCGGTAATAATCTCTTTGTGTAATTTTTTTAATAGTTAAATGCACCTTTGAACTATAACATCTATATTTTATATTTTATTGGTTGACTTATTAGACACATGACACTGTGATTTTTTCACTTTTTTATAGGTGCATTTTCTCTCATATATGTGGGCATATGGACATCATTTTCGCACAAAGGATGTCGACGATGGATGCATGACACAAGATTGTGGAGTGGAAGTCGAGTTCGACCAATCTAATCATTCTAGACACCGCAATCGAAACCTAATACGAGGGACGTTAGGTTATGTTGGAAATATACAAGAGATCATTCAGGTGGACTTCTCTTCTTTCCAATGTGTTATTTTTAGGTGCAAGTGGTGGGACACCTTTGATCGGAATAATGTAAAGGAAGATCATGATAGTGGGTTGATATGTATCAACTCTAGAAAGATGTGGTATGAATCTAAGGAGCCTTATGTTTTCCTAAAACACTACAACCAAGTGTTTTTTTACCCGGATGTGTTGGATAGGGATTGGTGGTTCATATTAAGACACGACCCTAGGTGAAAACATATTTTTGAGAACAACAGTGTTAGCATGCCAAGCGATGAAGGTAATGAGGGTGATGACAACAGAGAGTGATATGTACATGTTTTATTTCATCTTGAATATTGTTGTTGTATCTTTTTGTTATACTATTTATTTCACTAATTATACTTTTTTGTATTCATCTTCTGACAGAGGAAATGTTAAGTTAATTATAACAAATCTTTGAACAATTTTAGTTGGTTAGTAATCAATTTGATGTGTTATGTGTTTGTCTTTCAAATTATTTGTGATTGCATGGAATGATTGTTATTTGAACATATTTATACATCGTTGCATATATTTAGAAATGTTTCATCTTATTTAAGTATTTCCAATTGTGAAATCCTGAAAAATGTTAAATGTCCATATGAACTTTTAATGGGATATGAAATTCTACTTTTTATGTTGATATAATTAGATGTAATGATATGGTTGATATGCATGTTTAATAGTACAACATTTTTGAGGATATGTTAAAATGTGGTTTATAATTAAAAAATAAATTTATAACATGATTTTCTGATAATTTAGTTTTTAACTAAAGTAGTGTTTGTTAAGTTACATACTTTTATCATTTCTTTTGAAAATATTTATAAAATTATGCCCCTAATGTTGAGTAAAATGACAACTAATGAAGTAATTTAAAATCTGATAGCAATCAACTTATGAAATAATGACAAAAATAACAATAGGAAGATTTGCATACATGAAATTTTAAAGACAATAGAATGCTTATCATTGGAGATCAGAACTTTTTATAATAAAAATTTTAGTATAGAAGAGTCTATTCAAAAAGAGTAATTAGTACAATGGAAAATAATATTTATTCATATGTAATTTGTTTTTTGAAAAAAAAATTTAGTTAGAATGAATATGTATAATGAACTATCTATCCAATTATAGTTTCAATTTTACAATTAAAGTTTCAACCATATTGAACTTTGTAATTTATAAAAATAAACATGATGATGATAACCATATTATAACAAACATAAACAACATCTAAAATACACATTTATATTTGCTAGCTAACATCATCTAATTATATACCTCTAGCACATATAAACGTCATTAATTAGCTAGACACATATCTATTAATTTAACAGGGCATCATCATTGTGATCACATCTAACAAAAGATAAACATTTTCTAACATCATCATCATCATCATGACATGCATCTAACAAGCATCATTTAACATACACATTTATCAAGCACATTTAACATTAAACATATCTAACATGACCTCAAAATGTACAAATCAACATCAACATATAAATTAATTAAGTATATCATCATGATCAACAGGAAAAATGCATGTCTAATGAACAATGTTATAACATACACATATATCAAGCACATTTAACAAACATATCTAACATGATCTAATAATATACACATCAACATTATGATGCCCCCTCCGTTGTGACAACAAATAGCGATGTACAAAAAGGTAAATATTTTATTTTATTTTCATTAGGAAATTAAAATCGTCACAACATAATTAATAGCATCTCCAGTGACACATCATTGTGATTATTAAAGACACAAATCAACGCATTAACATAATTAATAGTGGCACATGATCAACACATAAACATAAACAGTGACGCAAGTCAACACATCACTATCAACTAAGAAAAAGACTAATAATGATAAACCATGTAACTGAATATTAAAGGAACTACTAGCCCATCCTATCCTGCATGGTTAGGACCTCCAAGACACATAAGCAACACTCAAGTCCAAGATTCACCCAATTGATTTTTACCACTTAAAGTCTCAGGACTAGCGACTGTTCTGAGGAACAATGAGGTATCTAAATCCCATAGCCCAACATAAACCGCAATCCAAACTAGATGATCAATCTCACCTAATTATCAATTATTCATGGTGCAGCAGGATATTCTACTATACTTATCATTTTTCAAGCAACAAAGAGTGTAAATGAGTAAAATGATATTTCATAAAGACTAATAAATCAAGAGCGTAAAAACAATCTTAATCGCATGTAGCTTAATTATACATCTCATTTTTTTTTGGAATATATTCTAAAATACATGAGGAATTTGAAGGCTAAATTTATATATATTCAATTACAAGAACCCACAAGAAGATCAATCTTCTTAAACCGTACAATAAATTTCAATGCTACTTTACATTATGTACCCAATTTATAAAACTAATAAAATCAATCGTAATAGCCATTAATAAGCATTAAAGTTGTATGTACACATTTAATGGACCATGAGAAGACCCAAACCATATTAACAATATATATGAAGAATTAGTGTTACTTTACCTATTTGTTTACTTAAACTTCAAGGAAGGTCAACAATAATCTAACATTAGGGGTTGACAACCACCTTCATATCCATATATATACAACCACAAGTAGAAAAGATCATAACAATAATATGGAAGGATATCCAGGCAACTTTACATATCTGAGTGTGATAAGAATTAAGAGGACCAAGGTTTTATTTAAACAAAAGATAAATCAGATGTTAAGTTCAATGCCCGTGTAAGGATCAAGGGGGTCAATGTTCAATCACGATATGGTAGAAAGTGATTCCTTGTAATATATCTACAAAATATATAGCCACCATACGTGTCCTTTTGTAACCCTATAATAATTTTCTTATAAAATGAAGATAAATAAAATTCAACTCAAGGAATTGGACCTAAGCTAATAATAGGATGATAACAATGAATCAGGGTTTCATGCTATCCAGTAATGTACACCGGAAATAATTTTAAAAATAAGGAGGATAAACTCAGGTGCGCCCTCACTCCAGGTATCTCGTGGTAGAGAGTTCAAGAATACGCCAATCAATTGAATAAACTTAATCGATGGCATCCAGGTTTGTTGGTATTTGGAATTTAAACAAACACAGGCTGAGAATATGAATTCCATGTAAGGTTAAGCTTTAGATAAAGGATAGTGAGTAAGAATTCATAAATATAGGAGTTGTGATTGAAGATGGAAAAGGTTCTATCAACAATTGTATGGCTTCAAAGATCAAGCAGTGGATCAACTAAAGGATCTATGGACATAAACTGGAATAATCATTATCATGATATTCCCTTCTCTGATAATCAGTAATAATCAAATGAACATGTCAATGCTGGCCCAATGCACCAACCATTCTAGTAATAAAATATGAATTTACCTCAAGAGATCAAGTAACTATTTTAGCTCCCGAAATCGCTCCACAAATTAAATTCTATTTAAGTAAACTTCTGAAGAAAAATATAGAACTCAGAGATCGCTCAGATTGAGGTTCTGGGATATTTAATCGTTTGGAAACACCCAATTTCATCACGTTAGGCATTATGGGAAGATCCCACTGATCAAGGATTTTGCCTCACAATCCACACGAAGAATTATGACTTGGATCAGTAAACGTAAACATGGGATCTAAAAATTGATATGGCAGCATACGGGTAGATTCCTCCAACTAAAATATTTTAAGTCGTCCATAAAATTCTTGTTATCTGAGAATAATAAAAAGACAACATCAAACCGATAGGTCTCACAGTGAATGAATTTCAATAGGTTTGCCCAATTAAAAGGTAAGGTAAATCTTGAAAGATATTAAAAAATAAAATCAATTATCATTCAATAGGAAGCGATAGGGGGATCTATGTGCCCAGGTGGCAGAGTTTCCTCTCATAGATTCTATAAATCCTACCCAAGCTCCAAGCCAAGGGACAACTTGACAACCTTTAGTCAACATAGCGTCTTGCGTCCAAGGCACCCAAACTATAGGACAAGAGGAGGGAAGGGAAACCAAAAATAAATATAGGAAGAAAACAAATGCGGGACAAAATCAGGGTTCAAAAACCGGCAGGTCATCCAAATTCTTGCAATAAGGCGTAAAAATATTCAATACCATGGTTATCAGATACTCCAGAATTGGATACGATGATGCATTCTCAAAATGCTAATCTAAAATCGAGATTAGCTTCAATAAAATGTTCCTACACAATTACCCCCATCGACTCAACAAATGCCTAAAGAATGAAACTCAAGTTTAAATTCGACAACACTGTAATAGAATTCTAAATCTCAGAAATTTAAAATGTGAATCAGTATTCACAAGTTTTATTCATTCCTTCTGGATTTTGCCTATGCACAACTATATATAATACATAATATTCTTAATATGCAATGAGACATTTCTGTGTTAATGGAATCTATATAAAATAATAATTTAATTAAAAACTTTGATATGCAATCACTGGCAGCAACTAAGAAAATACGCATTATGTATATGTATATATCCTGGCAGTCATTTATCATTTTGAGAAATCAAGATGACAACAATTATCATAAATTCATCTTTTAGGTTCCATTAAAAACTATCAAGGACAAATTCAAGTTTATAATTACAATTAGTTTACAGCGAATTTACAAGAAGTCCACTATACAAATTAAATCTTAATACAAATTCAATCTCAAAAAATAATACCCTAACTGATGACGATGAAATTGAACTGCTAACCACAGAGACTTCATCGGTACCTCCCAGCCAACGCTAAGGGTACTCTTCTTCCCCCTTAGCCCCCCGAGCCGCAAAGGGGCCATGCACACAAAACCACAAAAAATATTGTATCTCCCAACTTGCCTCGCAAGGTAAATCCACCACTCTATCTCAAGTTAGGTATATGTTAGCACAGGGGCAGACCCAGGTTTCAACGCACCAACAAAACCCTAACTACCGGCCCTTTCGACAACACCTGCAAATCAAATGAAGTCTCACCCAAGGTAGAGGCAGGGATGGTTGAAGGACTCAAGTGTCTACAACCTAGCCAGGACACAGATCTGTGATTACAACACTAAACAGAGCACTTATCAGTTAACATTCATCATCATTTAACCCTTATTCACATCGCAGACATAAATCCTAGTTACAGAGCAGCGCAGTATTCAACAAGATCTAATACATCCAGCACTTAGCACATAGAAATAGATCAGATCTAGCATTCATTCACATTACTAAGAACTAAGCTATTATATCAGATGCATTTAACATATATCATTGCACTAAGCATACATCACATCAATAACATAACAACTATAATTCACAAAGCAACCACAACACAGGATATACGTGGTTCACCCTAGTGTGGGGCTATGTCCACTAACTCTTCTCTTCTTTATTGTCTTCTTTCAATTTTCTACAAGAACAGAGCCACAAGAACCCACTCCGCATAGGACAGGATATCTGCGCACACCTTGCTAGATCCTCCTTCCCCGATCTAGGTTTAAGCACAAAGCCTTCTTATAATTTGCACACAAGCTTCTTACAATCACTTGCACTTAGCTCTGCAAGTTCTTAACACACAATATGCACAAAGCCTCTAGCTTTGCACTAAGTTGGTTCTACTAGATATCTCTTACTTACATCGCCTAGATTTCTATTTATACATTACAAAAGGGCCTAAACATGGGTAAACCCATGGGCTGACATCCCATACTCGTTACATAAATCCTAAATTCAAAAAAATGCCCTAAGAAGGGGTTGAGATCCTGTTATCTCTGCTTCGCCTTGCGCTCCGCCTTCGACCAGCTTGTTGAAGTCCCAAAATTGGTCAAACGTGACCAAGGTTCTCCAAAACTTGGTCAAGGGCCAACAGTATCCCAACTCTCACAAGTAAAACCAATCAAAAATAATTTGGTAGCATAACTTTACCAATAACTAGTATGATCCCTTTTTCCATTTAGACCATTTTCTTTATAGGAGTTTCCTTACTGACACATCCCCACTTGCACAATTAATTTTCCTTTCAATTAAATAATTTATAATTATTTCCCCCTTACACTTGTCACCCTCTCCCCAAGTTGCACAAGTATTTACATATTATATTTTAATTAAAAGTCAATTTCCCTCACATTTCTTAAATGTGTTCCTTAAATCACTCCTAGTTGCCTCTTTATTCCCCATTTTCCCATGTAATTATTGATGCCTTACTAAATCCAAGTTTAGTTAAAATAAGGGTCTTCTCCTCGTTAAACTAGTGGTAGCTAGACTCTAGATTCCTTTCTATGTGTACCCTATTCTCTCATCTTTATTTATTTTTTATTTTAAAACTCCCTTTTAATATTTTCTTGCACACATGTGCCTTATTAGAATTAGCTATATTTCACCTTTTCTTAAATCTTGACTCAATTTTCTTCATTCCTTTTTAATTTAATTTATGATTTAGTTTTAGTCTTCTTACAAAACTTAGACTTAGGCTTAATTTCTTCCCCCCTTTTGAATAGGCTTAGACTTTCACTTGGGATTTACAATTAATAATTTCAATCCTTAATTAATTAATTAAATCTGGAAATGCTTAAAGATTTTACAAGGTTTAATTATTCGCTCAAGGTTTTCTAGGCCACCTAGATTCATTGACTCAAGTGTTACTTCGCGACATTCCCTTCAAGATGAAACTATGTGCTCCAAGGGTGTCACTCACCTTTTATTGGATTTGGTAGTTGTTCAACCCGTGGAGCCAACACTCCATTCGGGTAACCTTGTGAGAGATTAATGGCTTCTAAGGAATAAGTACCCCACCTTATTGTGCGCCACTTAGAATCTTGGTGAGTGATTGTCTCAGTCTTCCCTTACGACATCATGGGCCTCTCGAACTAGGTAATCCTTAAACTACAGTTCAAGCCATGGCAAGAGTGCTAGTAGGTTATGACAGGGACACTGCCACACCTCTCCCTCAATATCTTATTTTTGTGCATGACCCCTTTACTCCTTATGTGAGTTGTATTAGAAAGCATTCGTCAGCTTGTATCCATCAACGAAACAATGTCAATGATCCATATATAAAATCATACTATAATCGATCATATGTCATGTATGCATAAACAAAATACTCAAACAAATACAATCCACTCCCTAACTCAATCCGAAGTCCAAGGAGGTCCATTGATGCCATCGGAATCCACAATCTGTCAAGTGTCCTGCACACTCAGGGAAAACTTTTCAATAGCATCTGTCAATACATATATCTCAAATAACATTAATCACAATCATCAACATCGTCATAAAAATACATAAGCGAAATAAATAACCATGTACTGTAATCGTATCACTTGCACGCAAGTGCCCTCAAAGAATAAGTCGATAACATGTGTTCGCAAGAGTGGGATGTTACATACACCCCTCTTGTTTTAAACTTCATCTCAAAGTTGTACAGTATATAAAATGCAGTAATAAAAGTATCGGACAAGATCTATATGCATAATATATCAAACAAGTAAGGAAACTGTTGGCGCATATCATATGTGTCCTCCCATGTAGCCGAGTGTGGGATACAATTGTCCCACTAAACCTTGACCTGATCGACTATTCAACGTCGTAGTTTTCGAATGCGATGGTCCAGAATGCGGATTGGCTTCGTCGTGAGACCACCCTCATTTGACACCTGCAAGGGAATCATGTCAATCACATGTCTAGGATCACTAACATAATGTCTCAAAATAGATACATGAAAAAAATCGTGCATACGCCTCAAAGAATCAGGAAAGGCTAGTCGATAGGCCACAGTCCTTTCTTTTTCACAACTTTGAAAGGTCCCACAAACCTAGGCGATATTTTAGCACCATTTCCAAACTTGATCAAACTCTTGTGAGGTTTCACCCACAAGAAAACCCAGTCACCAACTTCATAATTGCAGTCAACGTGATGCGCATTAGCATAATTCTTTTGTCGATCTTGCACCTATTTAACATTTTGTCTTATCGATTGCATTTTTTCTTCCATTTCTTGGATCGCTTATGATCCTACGAGGACCCTATCATCAAGTTGATCCCAGCTCAATGGCATTTGACACGATCTCCCGTAAATAAACTCAAACAGTGCCAT
>JASDQU010375095.1:0-13507 GCA_032191745.1 Picea mariana | reverse complement strand
GTGTTTACTTTGTATTGCCATTATCCTATGTTGGTGCATGGGTGTGTGAACCATGACTTCCCCCATGACCTACGATGTGCCATATCTAAATTATCTTCATTTGTATGTTGGATCACATCAAAGGAGATTCATATGGATAGAATTCCATGGTGGCGTCAAGAGATAGTTGAGATTCTTTGTATGTTTGAGAAGGAACTATCAACGAGTTTCATGGACTTACAAGTTCATATTCTAATTCATCTAGTAGATGAGGTTGAATTAGTCGGAGTGATCTCTTGTTATTGGATGTTCTTCTTAGAGAGGTACATGAAGAAATTGAAAGGATTTGTTCAACAAAGGGAAAAACCGGTGGGGTCTATGGTAGAGGGGTACATATTGTATGAGTCTTTATATTATGAAAATGAGTACATCAATAAGATCGACAACACACCATGTGTGATGATTTGGAACGATGAAAGGGATGAAGACAAAAGAGAAGGGGAGCTTCTGCAAATGAACAAAAAAAGTTGCATGATAAAGAGTGACTTATCATTTGTCAGATTTCTACAGAGTAATTATTCACACTAAAATTCATAATGTATATTTTGATATGATATGTATTATATGTTGATTTTATTTCACGAATACACACACACACACACACACACACACACACATCAGTGAATTCAAAAATTGATGTCATCAATAAATTCATTCTTTACAATTCAAAGGCAAGACAGTCTTGGGTCGCATTGTATGAACAGGAGAGGAGGAAATGGGACAATGACAAGAAAGAATTTAGATAGTTGAATGGTAGAAGCATGCCTTATCCTGATCATTTAAAAGAAAATATGTTAGTGATATGCCCTAACAGTTGGGTTGCTAACCAAGTCAGAGAGAAACACAATGCATATGGTCATTACCTGTGTGTTGAAGAGGATGCACTAAACATAGGGATTGGGTGTAGCAACTCGGTAATAATCTATTTGTGTAATTTTTTTAACATTTAAATGCACCTTTGAACTATAACATCTATATTTTATATTTTATTGGTCGACTTATTAGACACATGACACTGTGATTTTTTCACCTTTTTATAGGTGCATTTGTTCTCATATATGTGGGCATATGGACATCATTTTCGCACAAAGGATGTTGACGATGGATGCATGACACAAGACTGTGGAGTGGAAGTCGAGTTTGACCAATCTAATCATTCTAGACACCGCGATCGAAACCTAATACGAGGGACATTAGGTTATGTTTGAAAGATACAAGAGATCATTCAGGTGGACTTCTCTTCTTTCCAATGTGTTATTTTTAGGTGCAAGTGGTGGGACACCTTTGATCGGAATAATGTAAAGGAATATCGTGATAGTGGGTTGATATGTATCAACTCTAAAAAGATGTGGTATGAAGCTAAGGAAACTTATGTTTTCCCAAAACACTGCAACCAAGTGTTTTTTTATCCGGGTGTGTTGGATAGGGATTGGTGGTTCATATTAAGACACGACCCTAGGTGAAAACATAATTTTGAGAACTTAGCATGCCAAGCGATGAAGGTAATGAGGGTGATGACAATAGAGAGTGATATGTACATGTTTTATTTCATCTTCAATATTGTTGTTGTATCTTTTTGTTATATTATTTATTTCACTAGTTATATTTTTTTGTATTCATCTTCTGACAGAGGAAATGTTAAGTTAATTATAACAAATATCTGAACATTTTTAGTTCGTTAATAGTCAATTTGATGTGTTATGTGTTTGTCTTTCAAATTATTTGTGATTGCATGGAATGATTGTTATTTGAACATATTTATACGCCATTGCATATATTTAGAAATGTTTCATCTTCTTTAAGTATTTCCAATTGTGAAATCCTGAAAAATGTTAAATGTCCAGTTGAACTTTTAATGGGATATGAAATTCTGCTTTTTATGTTAATATAATTAGTTGTAATGATATGGTTGATATGCATGTTTAACAGTACAACATTTTTGAGGATATGTTAAAATGTGGTTTATAATTAAAAAAATAAATTTATAACATGATTTTCTAATAATTTGGTTTTTAACTAAAGTAGTGTTTGTTAATTTACATACTTTTATCATTTCTTTTGAAAATATTTATAAAATTATGCCCCTAATGTTGAGTAAAACAAAAATTAATGAAGTAATTTAAAATTTGATAGCAATCAACTTATGAAATAATGACAAAAATAACAATAGGAAGATTTGCATACATAAAATTTTAAAGCCAATAGAATGCTTATCATTGGAGATCAACTTTTTATAATTAAAATTTTAGTATAGAAGAGTATATTCAAAAAGAGTAATTAGTACAATGGAAAATAATATTTATTCATATGTAATTTGTTTTTTGAAAAAAAAAAATTAGTTAGAATGAATATGTATAATGAACTATCTATCCAATTATAGTTTCAATTTTACAATTAAAGTTTCAACCATATTGAACTTTGTAATTTATAAAAATAAACATGATGATGATAACCATATTATAACAAACATAAAAAACATCTAAAATACACATTTATATTCACTAGCTAACATCATCTAATTATATACCTCTAGCACATATAAATGTCATTAATTAACTAGACACATATCTATTAATTTAACAAGGCATCATCATTGTGATCACATCTAACAAAAGACAAACATTTTCTAACATCATCATCACATGCATCTAACAAGCATCATTTAACATACACATTTATCAAGCACATTTAACATTAAACATATCTAACATGACCTAAAAATGTACATATCAACATCAACATATAAATTAATTAAGTATATCATCATGATCAACAGGAAAAATGCATGTCTAATGAACAATGTTATAGCATACACATATATCAAGCACATTTAACAAACATATCTAACATGATCTAATAATATACACATCAACATTGTGATTTCCCCTCCGTTGTGACAGTGAATAGCGATGTACAAAAAGGTAAATATTTTATTTTATTTTCATTAGGAAATTAAAATCATCATAACATAATTAATAGCATCTCCAGTGACACATCGTTGTGATTATTAAAGACACAAATCAACACATTAACATAATTAATAGTGGCACATGATCAACACATAAACATAAACAGCGACGCAAGTCAACACATCACTATCAACTAAGAAAAAGACTAATAATGATCAACCATGTCACTGAATATTAAAGGAACTACTATCCCATCCTATCCTGCATGGTTAGGACCTCCAAGACACATAAGCAACGCTCAAGAACAAGATTCATCCAATTGATTTTTACCACTTAAAGTCTCGGGACTAGCGACTGTTATGAGAAACAAGGAGGTATCTAAATCCCATAGCCCAACATAAACCGCAATCCAAACTAGATGATCAATCTCACCTAATTATCAATTATTCATGGCGCAGTAGGATATTCTACTATACTTATCATTTTTCAAGCAACAAAGAGTGTAAATGAGTAAAATGATATTTCATAAAGACTAATAAATCAAGAGCGTAAAAACAATCTTAATCGCATGTAGCTTAATTATACATCTCAATTTTGTTTTGGAATATATTCTAAAATACACGAGGAATTTAAAGGATAAATTTATATATATTCAATTACAAGAACCCACAAGAAGATCAATCTTCTTAAACCGTACAATAAATTTTAATGCTACTTTGCATTATGTACCCAATTTATAAAACTAATAAAATCAATCGTAATAGCCATTAATAAGCATTAAAGTTGTATGTACACATTTAATGGACCATGAGAAGACCCAAACCATATTAACAATATATATGAAGAATTAGTGTTACTTTACCTATTTGTTTACTTAAACTTCTAGGAAGGTCAACAATAATCTAACATTAGGGGTTGACAACCACCTTCATATCCATATATATACAACCACAAGTAGAACACATCATAACAATAATATGGAATGATATCCAAGCGACTTTACATATCCGAGTGTGATAAGAATTAAGAGGACCAAGGTTTTATTTAAACAAAAGATAAATCAGATGTTAAGGTCAATGCCCGTGTAAGGATCAAGGGGGTCAATGTTCAATCATGATATGGTAGAAAGTGATTCCTTGTAATATGTCTACAAAATCTATAGCCACCCTACGTGTCTTTTTGTAACCCTATAATAATTTGCTCATAAAATGAAGATAAATAAAATTCAACTCAAGGAATTCGACCTAAGCAAATAATAGGATGATAACAACGAATCAGGGTTTCGCACTATCCAGTAATGTACACCAGAAATAATTTTAAAAATAAGGAGGATAAACTCAGGTGCGCCCTCACTCCAGGGATCTCGTGGTAGAGAATTCAAGAATACACCAATCAATTGAATAAACTTAATCGATGGCATCCAGATTTGCTGGTATTTGGAATTTAAACAAACACGGGCTGAGAATATGGATTCCATTAAGGTTAATCTTTAAATAAAGGATAGTGAGTAAGAATTCATAAAGATAGGAGTTGTGATTGAAGATGGCAAAGGTTCTATCAACAATCGCATGGCTTCAAAGATTAAGCAGTGGATCAACTAAAGGATCTATGGACATAAACGGGAATAATCATTATCATGATATTCCCTTCTTTGATAATCAGTAATAATCAAATGAACATGTCAATGCTGGCCCAATGCACCAACCATTCTAGTAATAAAATACGAATTTACCTCAAGAGGTCAAGTAATTATTTTAGCTCCCGAAATCTCTCCACAAATTAAATTCTATTTAAGTAAACTTCCAAAGAAAAATATAGAACTCAGAGATCACTCAGATTGAGGTTCTGGGATATTTAATCATCCAGAAACACCTAAGTTCATCATGTTAGGCGCTATGGGAAGATCCCACTGATCAAGGTTTCTGCCTCACAATCCACACAAAGAATTATGACTTGGATCAGTAAATGTAAACAAGGATCTAAAAATTGATATGGTAGCATACTGGTAGATTCCTCCAACTAAAATATTTTAAGTCGTCCATAAAATTCTTGTTATCTGAGAATAATAAAAATACAACATCAAACCGATAGGTCTCACGGTGAATGAATTTTGATAGGTTTGCCCAATTAAAAGGTAAGGTAAATCTTGACAGATATTAAAAAATGAAATCAATTATCATTCAATAGAAAGCGATAAGGGGATCTATGCACCCAGGTGGCAGAGTTTCCTCTCATAGATTCTATAAATCCTACCCAAGCTCCAAGCCAAGGGACAACTTGACAACCTTCAGTCAACATAGCGGCTTGCGTCCAAGGCACCCAAACTATAGGACAAGAGGAGGGAAGGGAAACCAAAAATAAATATAAGAAGAAAACAGATGCGGGACAAAATCAGGCTTCAAAAACCCGCAGGTCATCCAAATTCTTGCAATAAGGCGTAAAAATATTCAATACCATGGTTATCAGATACTCCAGAATTGGATACAATGATGCATTCTCAAAATGCTAATCTAAAATCGAGACTAGCTTCAACAAAATGTTCTTATGCAATTACCCCATCGACTCAACAAATGCCTAAAGAATGAAACTCAAGTTTAAATTCGACAACACTGTAACAGAATTCTAAATCTCAGAAATTTAAAATATGAATCAGTATTCACAAGGTTTACTCATTCCTTCTGGATTTTGCCTATGCACAACTATATATAATACATAATATTCTTAATATGCAATGAGACATTTATGTGTTAATGGAATCTATATAAAATAATAATTTAATTAAAAACTTTGATATGCAATCACTGGAAGCAACTAAGAAAATACGCATTATGTATATGTATATATCTCGGTAGCCATTTATCATTTTGAGAAATTAAGATGACAACAATTATCATAAATTCATCTTCTAGGTTCCATTAAAAACTATCAAGGACTTGTCAAATTCGAGTTTATAATTACAATTAGTTTACGACAAATTTACAAGAAGTCCACTATACAAATTAAATCTTAATATAAATTCAATCTCAAAAAAGAATACCCTAACCGACAATGATGAAATTGAAGTGCTAACCACAGAGACTTCGCCGATACTTCCCAGCCAACGCTAGGGGTACTCTTCTTCCCCCTTAGACCCCCGAGCCGCAAAGGGGCCATGCACACAAAACCAAAAAAAATATTGTATCTCTCATCTTGCCTCGCAAGGTAAATCCACCACTCTATCTCAAGTTGGGTATCTATTGGCACAGGGTCAGACCCAGGGTTCAATGCTTCAACAGCTCACCAACAAAACCCTAACTATCGGCCCTTTCAACAACACCTGCGAAGCAGATGAAGTCTCACCCGAGGTAGAGGCAGGGGTGGTTGCAGGACTCAAGTGTCTACAACCTAGCTAGGACACAGATCTATGATTACAACATTAAACATAGCACTTATCAGTTAACATTCATCATCATTTAACCCTTATTCACATCGCAGACAGAAATCCTAGTTACAAAGTAGCGCAGTATTCAACAAGATCTAATACATCCAGCACTTAGCACATAGAAATATATCAGATCTAGCATTCATTCACATTACTAAGAACTAAGTTATTATATTAGATGCATTTAACATATATCATTGCACTAAGCATACATCACATCAATAACATAACAACTATAATTCACAAAGAAACCACAACACAGGATATACGTGGTTCACCCCAGTGTGGGGCTACGTCCACCAACTCTTCTCTTCTTTATTGTCTTCTTTCAATCTTCTACAAGAATAGAGTCAAAAGAACCCACTCTGCATAGGACAGGAGATCTATGCGCACCTCACCAAATCCTCCTTCCCTGATCTAGGTTTAAGCACAAAGCCTTCTTATAATCTTCACACAAGCTTCTTACAATCACTTGCACTTAGCTCTGCAAGTTCTTAACACATAGTATGCACAAAGCCTCTAGCTCTGCACTAAGTTGGTTCTACTAGATCTCTCTTACTTACATCGCCTAGATTTCTATTCATACATTACAAAAGGGCCTAAAAATGGGTAAACCCATGGGCCGACATCCCATACCCGTTACATAAATCCTAAATCCAAAAAAATGCCCTAAGAAGGGGTCGAGATCCTGTGATCTCCGCTTTGCCTTGTGCTCTGCCTTCGACCAGCCTATCAAAGTCTCAAAACTGGTCAAACGTGACCAAGGTTCTCCAAAACTTAGTCAAGGACCAACATTATCCCAACTCTCACAAGTAAAACCAGTCAAAAATAATTTGGCAGCATAACTTTACCAATAACCAGTATGATCCCTTTTTCCATTTAGACCATTTTCTTTATAGGAGTTTCCTTACTGACACATCTCCACTTGCACAATTAATTTTCCTTTTAATTAAATAAATTATAATTATTTCCCCCCTACACTTGTCACCCTCTCCCCAAGTTGCACAAGTATTTACATATTATATTTTAATTAAAAGTCAATTTCCCTCACCTTTCTTAAATGCGCTCCTTAAATCACTCCTAGTTGCCTCTTTATTCCCCATTTCCCCATGTAATTATCGATGCCTTACTAAATCCGAGTTGAGTTAAAATAGGGGTCTTCTCCTAGTTAAACTAGTGGTAGCTAGACTCTAGATTCCTTTCTATGTGTACCCTATTCTCTCATCTTTATTTCTTTCTTATTTTAAAACTACCTTTTAATATTTTCTTGCACACATGTGCCTTATCAGAATTAGCTATATTTCACCTTTTCTTAAATCTTGACTCAATTTTCTTCATTCCTTTTTAATTTAATTTATGATTTGGTTTTAGTCTTCTTACAAAACTTAGACTTAGGCTTATATTCTTCCCCCCTTTTGAATAGGATTAGACTTTCACTTGGGATTTACAATTAATAATTTCAATCCTTAATTAATTAATTAAATCCGGCAATGCTTAAAGATTTTACAAGGTTTAATTATTCGCTCAAGGTTTTCTAGGCCACCTAGATTCATTGACTCAAGTGTTGCTTCACGACATGCCCTTCAAGATGAAACTCTGTGCTCCAAGGGTGTCACTCACCTTTTACTGGTTTTAGTAGTTGTTCAACTCGTGGAGCCAACACTCCATTCGGGTGACCTTGTGAGAGACTAAGGGCTTCTAAGGAATAAGGACCCTGCCTTATTGTGCGTCACTTAGAATCTTGGTGAGCGACTGTCTCAGTCTGCCCTTACAACATCATGGGCCTCTCGAACTAATCCTTAACCTACAGTTCAAGCCATGGCGGGAGTGCTAGTAGGTTGTGACAGGGACGCTGCCACACCTCTCCCTCAATATCTTATTTTTTTGCATGGCCCCTTTACTCCTTATGTGAGTCATATTAGAAAGCATTCGTCAGCTTGCATCCATCAACGAAACACTATCAATGATCCATATATAAAATCATACTATAATCGATCATATGTTACGTATGCATAAATGAAATACTCAAACAAATACAATCCACTCCCTAACTCAATCTGAAGTCCAAGGAGGTCCATTGATGCCATCGGCATCCACAATCTGTCAAGTGTCCTGCACACTCAGGGAAAACTTGTCAATAGCATCTGTCTATACATATATCTCAAATAACATTAATCATAATCATCAACATTGTCATAAAAATACATAAGCAAAATAAATAACCATGTACTATAACCATATCACTTGCATGCAAGTGTCCTCAAAGAATAAGTCGATAACATGTGTTCGCAAGAGTGGGATGTTACATACACCCCCTCTTGTTTTAAACTTCGTCTCGAAGTTGTACAGTATATAAAATGCAATAATAAAAGTATCGGACAAGATCTATATGTATAATATATCAAACAAGTAAGGAAATTGCTTGCACATAACATATGTGTCCTCCCATGTAGCCGAGTGTGGGATACAATTGTCTCACTGAACCTTGACCTGATCGACTATTCAACGTCGTAGTTGTCGAATGCAACAATCCAAAGTGCGGATTGGCTCCGCCATGAGATCACCCTCATTCGACACCTACAAGGAAATCATGTCAATCACATGTCTAGGATCACTAACATAATGTCTCAAAATAGATACATAAAAACAATCATGCATATGCCTCAAAGAATCAGGAAAGGCTAGTCAATAGGCCAGGTCCTTTCTTTTTCACAACTTTGAAAGGTCCCACAAACCTAGGCGATATTTTAGCACCATTTCCAAACTTGATCAAACTCTTGTGAGGTTTCACCCACAATAAAACCCAGTCGCCAACTTCGTAATTGCAGTCAACGTGATATGCATTAGCATAACTCTTTTGTCGATATTGAACCTATTTAATATTTTGTCTTATCGATTGCATTTTCTCTTCCATTTCTTGGATCACTTATGATCCTACGAGGACCCTATCCTCAAGTTGATCCCAGCTCAATGGCGTCCGACACGGTCTCCCATAAATAAACCCAAACAGTGCCATCTTAATGGTACTTTGATAGTTGTTGTTGTATGCAAACTCTACCAATGGCAAGAACTCTTCCCAGTGCTTTTGTTGGTCCATTACATACATACGCAACATATCTTCCAAAATTTGGTTTGTTCTTTCTGTCTACCCATCGGTCTCAGGGTGATAGGTTGTACTAAAGTTTAGTTGTGTTCCCAAGACCTCTTGGAAACTAGTCCAAAAACAACATGTAAACATTGATCCTCTATCGTATATGATCCTTCTTAGCACACCATCTAATCTCACAATATTGCTAATAAAACTATAGCTATGTCTAGCACTGGATACATTGTATGCATAGGAATAAAATGGGCACTCTTCATCAGAGGGTCAACTACCACGAAAATCGAGTTGTGCCTCCTTTCCATCAGCAGAAATCCAACAATAAATTCCATCGAAATGACCTCCCATTTCGATTCTGGAATAGCGTGTGGTTGTAGTAATCCTATCGAATGTCTATGTTCAACTTTCACTTGTTGACATTCTAGACATCTCGCTACGTAGCTAACTATTCTTGCTTTCATTCCTTTCTAGAAGAGTAAAGGCTTAAGGTCTACCCTCATCTTCGTGACTCCCAGATGAGCCATGTACACTGCTCGGTGTGCTTCACTCGGGATCAAAATTATTAATTTGTCATTAGGCGGTATGTAAATTTTGTTGTTACACCTCAAAAATATGTCATTGTCCAATGTATAACCTTCAAACCTTGGTAGCATCATGGTGTCTTGTCTGATATTTTTCTTAACCTCCTTATACCAGCCATCGTCGAATTGTATTGTTAGAATATTTTCTCAAAAATTTGTCTGAAGAGGTATCACCGAGAATATGTGTTGTCTTCAACTCAACGCATCTTCCACTTTGTTTATTGTTCCTTTTATGTAAGTAATCTCAAAATTGTATTCGCTAAGTAACTATGACCAACGCCTTTGTCGTGCGTTCAATTCACTATGTGTAAATATGTGTTGCAATCCATGGTGATCTGTCTTTAGTTCTAATTTCCATCCAATTAGATAGTGCCTCCACATTCTCAAGGCATACACAATGGCTAATAACTCCAAATCATGTGTTGCATAGTTATCCTCATGCTTTCTTAATTCCCTTGAGATGTAAGTGATGACTCAATCGTCTTGCATCAATACTCCTCCTAAACCTTCCTTGGATGTGTCCGTGCATACAAAGAATTTCTTGTCCATGTCAGGGACTTTCAGTATCGACGTTGTCGCCAACAACATATTGAGCCTTTGAAATGATTCTTTGCATTTCTTAGTCCATACAAACTTCTTGTTTTTCTTCTGCAATTCCGTGATCGTATTTTCTATCTTCGAAAAACCTTCGACGAACCGTCGGTAATATCCTGCTAAACCCATAAAGTTGCGTACTTCTTAGATGTTTTTCGGTGCAGTAAATTCCATAATAGCCTCTACTTTCACCGGATCCACAGCGATACCTTCACCAGATATGATATGCCCTAAGTAATGAATCTTTGATTGGTAAAGAGAACATTTCGACAGTTTCTCGTATAATTTGTTTTCTCATAGACATTGTAGTACCAATCTTAAATGTTCATCATGCTCTTCCTTTGTCTGAGAATAAATCAATATGTCATCAATAAATACTTGAACAAACTTGTCGAATTATTTGCGGAACACCCCATTCATCAAGATCATGAATACCCTTGGTTTGTTTGTTAGTCGAAACAATAGAACTGTAAACTCAGAGTATCTAAACCTTGTCTTAAATGTGGTTTTAGGAATATCTTCCTCTTTAATTAGTAACTGGTGATATCCTAATCTCAATTCAATATTTGAAAACATAGTCACCCCTTTCATTTGATCAAACAAATCGTCTATTATGGGAAATGGATAATGTTTCTTGATCATTGCTTTGTTCAATTAACGGTAGTCAATACAAAGCCTCCATGATCCATCCTTCTTTCTTACGAAAAATAACTAGTACACCCCAAGGTGACACACTTGGACGTATAAGTCCCAAGTCCAACAACTCCTTCAATTGAATTTTCAAGTCATGTAACTCAAGCATTGACATCTAATAAGTCATTATTGTTATTGGTTCAATTACTGATTTCAATTCGATTGTAAACTCCAACTTCCTTTCAGGTGGCAAACCTGGTAACTCTTCTGGAAACACATCTACAAACTCTCGTACTACTAGAAGGTTTTCTAATCCTTCTTCCTTGCCCTTTTTCGTTTAGTACTAATATTGCATATAACTTACATCCCTTGCACATGCTCTTCTTTAGTTGTAGGGAATAAATGAACCTCAAGGACACTCCCTGGTTTCTTCCTACAATCACTCTTCTCTGTCCTCCATCATATGTCAGGCTTAACCATTTCGTCTTACAGAGTATCACATCATGTGATTCCAACCAGTCCATATCAATCACTATGTCATAAGATCCCAAGATCGTGATATATATGTTGGCCTTCGTTACAAAATCTCTCAATTTAATGCTACAGTATGAAACCCTTCCTCCGACCTTTTGTTTGGCACCTGAAGCCATTTCTACGTACCTAAACGCGTCCTTCTCGACTACCTTTTCCTTAACTATTTTTAGCGATGCACTAGAAATAAATCCCTCTATAGCACCTGGATCTATCAAAATACTAAAAGTTTGGTCATTGATTGTACATGATGTCTCGAGCATAGTGGAATGGTGCTCGGCCTGGCGGTTATTCACCATTGCATGAATCATGTGGGCCTTGCCCAAATCTCCAACTATAGTTTGTCTTGTTAACCCGTCCATTCTGACCTTCTCAATGAGACAGACTCATTGGTAATGTGGCTCTCCACATGTCCAACATCCAGTCTTCGGTCCAGTACTCCTAGTCCTCGAAGTAGAAGTTGTTTTCCTATCAGTTTAAGATCCTAGTTTGTTCTGTTGAATAGGCCTAAACTGTTGCTACTACGAGCAATGTTGTTTTTGCTGCAATGGTCCTCTGTAGGGAGTCCTCTGCTAAGGAGTCGGTCATTGTGGTGTCATGAACGTGGATCCTCTCAATGTATCTCGATACCCTGATATTTGTCTGGCTGGTGTCTAATGCTGCTGCACACCTAACGTTGTTTGTCCAGTCAGTCTTGCAGGAATCTTTCCCTAACCCCTGGTGTTCAGTTCTTCCTCAGCTATGAGGGCCCTCTGGACTGCATCGTGCAACGTATGAGGCATTAGGATCCTCACCTTCACGTGAATGTTGAATTTAAGCCCAAAAACAAACTTGTTGACATTTAGCTTCTTTGTGTTTAAATGTGGAGCATACCAAAGTAGATCCATAAATATGGCCTCATACTCTGGCACCGTATGACCACCCTGTCATAAGGCTTTGAACTCATTGAGTTTGTGCTCGATGAATTATTTTGACAAATGCCTTTCCTGGAACCACTCCTCGAATAATTTCCATGACACGTCTTCAACGGCCATGTTTAGTTGAGGAAGGAGCATCGTCCACCATAGAAGAGTGCTCCCCTTCAGCTGAAATACCTCCATGCATACCTTCATGTTGGAGGTATAGTCATAAAGTGAAAATCACATCGCCATTTTCTCCAACCATGTCTCAGTGAATGATCCATCTGTGGCACCCATGAACTTAGGAAACTTCACCTTATCGAGTTCTCTGCGAATGTTACCACTGCCAGTTGGAGCGTGATGTGAACCCTCATTGGGTACAGGTGCCCTACACTCATCTCTATCTATTTGGTTAATCAAGGCCTCTACCATCCTTTAAAATGACCTCATCAACCCACCCACATCTCCCACAGCAACTTTTTCCTACTCACGGACTAGTTCTTTTCCTTGGGGGTTAAACCTGTTAAGAACCAAATATCAATATAGCATAGAAAATCCTCAAAAAAAGTACTCAACGCCTTGAAAAAGAGATAATTTCAGATAATAAGCCTCTTCAAGGGGCAACCTCATTTTTCCCCACTTAAATGTTCAAGTACAAGATGATTTAAAATGAAAATGTCTCCTTGGTATATATAGGAGACTAGGAGGTATAATTACAACTAATGGCCTAAAGCTGACATAAATAAAATAACATTACTAATATAATATGCCCCAATTAAGGGGTAATGAGCCAATAT